>JAEHOC010000141.1:0-81662 GCA_016834605.1 Chlamydomonas incerta | reverse complement strand
ACTGCAGGGCTCAGGGCCGCAAATGGGCTTAGTTGGGGGTTCCTAGCACACGCACACTGCAAGTGCTGGCACACATCGCTAACATGTCCACGCCGGCCTGCCACAGCGCCAGAGCATCGAGACACATCACAGGGGGAGCTGAGCAAGCGGGAGGGGCGGCAGCAGGCGGGCTGGGTGACTTGGCCAAGGGCCGGTTTGGGCCGGCTCCCCCCCTCCTCCCCCCAGACCCGTAGGGCGAGGGTCGGGATTTTGACCCAGCTAGTCCCGTCGAATGGCCACCAAACTGTGCACGCTTCAAATGACATCATAATAAGCATATGAGAGCAGTGGCACGATTTGTGGAGACTGGCAGGGCTCAGGGCCGCAAAATGGGCTTAGTTGGGGGGTTCCTAGCACACGCACACATGCAAGTGCTGGCACACATCGCTAACATGTCCACGCCGGCCTGCCACAGCGCCAGAGCATCGAGACACATCACAGGGGGAGCTGAGCAAGCGGGAGGGGCGGCAGCAGGCGGGCTGGGTGACTTGGCCAAGGGCCGGTTTGGGCCGGCTCCCCCCCTCCTCCCCCCAGACCCGTAGGGCGAGGGTCGGGATTTTGACCCAGCTAGTCCCGTCGAATGGCCACCAAACTGTGCACGCTTCAAATGGACATCATAATAAGCATATGAGAGCAGTGGCACGATTTGTGGAGACTGGCAGGGCTCAGGGCCGCAAAATGGGCTTAGTTGGGGGGTTCCTAGCACACGCACACATGCAAGTGCTGGCACACATCGCTAACATGTCCACGCCGGCCTGCCACAGCGCCAGAGCATCGAGACACATCACAGGGGGGAGCTGAGCAAGCGGGAGGGGCAGCAGGCGGGCTGGGTGACTTGGCCAAGGGCCGGTTTGGGCCGGCTCCCCCCCCTCCTCCCCCCAGACCCGTAGGGCGAGGGTCGGGATTTTGACCCAGCTAGTCCCGTCGAATGGCCACCAAACTGTGCACGCTTCAAATGGACATCATAATAAGCATATGAGAGCAGTGGCACGATTTGTGGAGACTGGCAGGGCTCAGGGCCGCAAAATGGGCTTAGTTGGGGGGTTCCTAGCACACGCACACATGCAAGTGCTGGCACACATCGCTAACATGTCCACGCCGGGCCTGCCACAAGCGCCAGAGCATCGAGACACATCATACAGGGGGGAGCTGAGCAAGCGGGAGGGGCGGCAGCAGGCGGGCTGGTTGACTTGGCCAAGTGGCCGTTTGGGGCCGGCTCCCCCCCTCCTCCCCCCAGACCCGTAGGGCGAGGGTCGGAGATTTGACCCGCTAGTCCCGTCGAATGGCCACCAACTGTGCAACGCTTCAAATGGACATCATAATAAGCATATTGAGAGCAGTGGCACGATTTGTGGAGACTGGCAGGGCTCAGTCCGCAAAAAAAAATGGTCTGTAGTTGGGGGGTTCCTAGCACACGCACACATGACAGTGCTGCACACAATCGCTAACATGTCCACGCCGGCCTGCCACAGCGCCAGAGCATCGAGACACATCACAAGGGGGGAGCTGAGCAAAGCGGTGAGGGGCGGCAGCAGGCGGGCTGGGTGACTTGGCCAAGGGCCGGTTTGGGCCGGCTCCCCCCCTCCTCCCCCCAGACCCGTAGGGCGAGGGTCGGGATTTTGACCCAGCTAGTCCCGTCGAATGGCCACCAAACTGTGCACGCTTCAAATGGACATCATAATAAGCATATGAGAGCATGGCACGATTTGTGGAGACTGGCAGGGCTCAGGGGCCGCAAAATGGGCTTAGTTGGGGGGTTCCTAGCACACTCACACATGCAAGTGCTGGCACACATCGCTACATGTCCACGCCGGCCCTGCACACAGCGCAGAAGCATCGAGACACATCACAGGGGGAGCTGAGCAAGCGGGAGGGGCGGCAGCAGGCGGCTGGGTGACTTGGCCAAGGGCCGGTTTGGGGCCGGCTCCCCCCCTCCTCCCCCCAGAGACCCGTAGGGCGAGGGTCTGGATTTGACCCAGCTAGTCCCGTCGAATGGCCACCAAAACTGTGCACGCTTCAAATGGACATCATAATAAGCATATGAGAGCAGTGGGCACGATTTGTGGAGACTGGCAGGGCTCAGGGGCCGCAAAATGGGCTTAGTGGGGGGTTCCTAGCACACGCACACATGCAAGTGCTGGCACACATCGCTAACATGTCCACGCCGGCCTGCCACAGCGCCAGAGCTCGAGACACATCACAGGGGGTAGCTGAGCAAGCGGGAGGGGCGGCAGCAGGCGGGCTGGGTGACCTTGGCCAAGGGCCGGTTTGGGCCGGCTCCCCCCTCCTCCCCCCAGACCCGTAGGGCGAGGGTCGGGATTTTGACCCAGCTAGTCCCGTCGAATGGCCACCAAACTGTGCACGCTTCAAATGGACATCATAATAAGCATATGAGAGCAGTGGCACGATTTGTGGAGACTGGCAGGGCTCAGGGCCGCAAAATGGGCTTAGTTGGGGGTTCCTAGCACACGCACACATGCAAGTGCTGGCACACATCGCTAACATGTCACGCCGGCCTGCCACAGCGCCAGAGCATCGAGACACATCACAGGGGGGAGCTAGACAAAGCGGGAGGGGCGGCAGCAGCGGGCTGGGTGACTTGGCCAGGGCCGGTTTGGGCCGGCTCCCCCCCTCCTCCCCCCAGACCCGTAGGGCGAGGGTCGGGATTTTGACCCAGCTAGTCCCGTCGAATGGCCACCAAACTGTGCACGCTTCAAATGGACATCATAATAAGCATATGAGAGCAGTGGCACGATTTGTGGAGACTGGCAGGGCTCAGGCCGCAAAATGGGCTTAGTTGGGGGGTTCCTAGCACACGCACACATGCAAGTGCTGGCACACATCGCTAACATGTCCACGCCGGCCTGCCACAGCGCCAGAGCATCGAGACACATCACAGGGGGGAGCTGAGCAAGCGGGAGGGGCGGCAGCAGGCGGGCTGGGTGACTTGGCCAAGGGCCGGTTTGGGCCGGCTCCCCCCTCCTCCCCCCAGACCCGTAGGGCGAGGGTCGGGATTTGACCCAGCTAGTCCCGTCGAATGGCCACCAAACTGTGCACGCTTCAAATGGACATCATAATAAGCATATGAGAGCAGTGGCACGATTTGTGGAGACTGGCAGGGCTCAGGGCCGCAAAATGGGCTTAGTTGGGGGGTTCCTAGCACACGCACACATGCAAGTGCTGGCACACATCGCTAACATGTCCACGCCGGCCTGCCACAGCGCCAGAGCATCGAGACACATCACAGGGGGGAGCTGAGCAAGCGGGAGGGGCGGCAGCAGGCGGGCTGGGTGACTTGGCCAAGGGCCGGTTTGGGCCGGCTCCCCCCCTCCTCCCCCCAGACCCGTAGGGCGAGGGTCGGGATTTTGACCCAGCTAGTCCCGTCGAATGGCCACCAAACTGTGCACGCTTCAAATGGACATCATAATAAGCATATGAGAGCAGTGGCACGATTTGTGGAGACTGGCAGGGCTCAGGGCCGCAAAATGGGCTTAGTTGGGGGGTTCCTAGCACACGCACACATGCAAGTGCTGGCACACATCGCTAACATGTCCACGCCGGCCTGCCACAGCGCCAGAGCATCGAGACACATCACAGGGGGGAGCTGAGCAAGCGGGAGGGGCGGCAGCAGGCGGGCTGGGTGACTTGGCCAAGGGCCGGTTTGGGCCGGCTCCCCCCCTCCTCCCCCCAGACCCGTAGGGCGAGGGTCGGGATTTTGACCCAGCTAGTCCCGTCGAATGGCCACCAAACTGTGCACGCTTCAAATGGACATCATAATAAGCATATGAGAGCAGTGGCACGATTTGTGGAGACTGGCAGGGCTCAGGGCCGCAAAATGGGCTTAGTTGGGGGGTTCCTAGCACACGCACACATGCAAGTGCTGGCACACATCGCTAACATGTCCACGCCGGCCTGCCACAGCGCCAGAGCATCGAGACACATCACAGGGGGGAGCTGAGCAAGCGGGAGGGGCGGCAGCAGGCGGGCTGGGTGACTTGGCCAAGGGCCGGTTTGGGCCGGCTCCCCCCCTCCTCCCCCCAGACCCGTAGGGCGAGGGTCGGGATTTTGACCCAGCTAGTCCCGTCGAATGGCCACCAAACTGTGCACGCTTCAAATGGACATCATAATAAGCATATGAGAGCAGTGGCACGATTTGTGGAGACTGGCAGGGCTCAGGGCCGCAAAATGGGCTTAGTTGGGGGGTTCCTAGCACACGCACACATGCAAGTGCTGGCACACATCGCTAACATGTCCACGCCGGCCTGCCACAGCGCCAGAGCATCGAGACACATCACAGGGGGGAGCTGAGCAAGCGGGAGGGGCGGCAGCAGGCGGGCTGGGTGACTTGGCCAAGGGCCGGTTTGGGCCGGCTCCCCCCCTCCTCCCCCCAGACCCGTAGGGCGAGGGTCGGGATTTTGACCCAGCTAGTCCCGTCGAATGGCCACCAAACTGTGCACGCTTCAAATGGACATCATAATAAGCATATGAGAGCAGTGGCACGATTTGTGGAGACTGGCAGGGCTCAGGGCCGCAAAATGGGCTTAGTTGGGGGGTTCCTAGCACACGCACACATGCAAGTGCTGGCACACATCGCTAACATGTCCACGCCGGCCTGCCACAGCGCCAGAGCATCGAGACACATCACAGGGGGGAGCTGAGCAAGCGGGAGGGGCGGCAGCAGGCGGGCTGGGTGACTTGGCCAAGGGCCGGTTTGGGCCGGCTCCCCCCCTCCTCCCCCCAGACCCGTAGGGCGAGGGTCGGGATTTTGACCCAGCTAGTCCCGTCGAATGGCCACCAAACTGTGCACGCTTCAAATGGACATCATAATAAGCATATGAGAGCAGTGGCACGATTTGTGGAGACTGGCAGGGCTCAGGGCCGCAAAATGGGCTTAGTTGGGGGGTTCCTAGCACACGCACACATGCAAGTGCTGGCACACATCGCTAACATGTCCACGCCGGCCTGCCACAGCGCCAGAGCATCGAGACACATCACAGGGGGGAGCTGAGCAAGCGGGAGGGGCGGCAGCAGGCGGGCTGGGTGACTTGGCCAAGGGCCGGTTTGGGCCGGCTCCCCCCCTCCTCCCCCCAGACCCGTAGGGCGAGGGTCGGGATTTTGACCCAGCTAGTCCCGTCGAATGGCCACCAAACTGTGCACGCTTCAAATGGACATCATAATAAGCATATGAGAGCAGTGGCACGATTTGTGGAGACTGGCAGGGCTCAGGGCCGCAAAATGGGCTTAGTTGGGGGGTTCCTAGCACACGCACACATGCAAGTGCTGGCACACATCGCTAACATGTCCACGCCGGCCTGCCACAGCGCCAGAGCATCGAGACACATCACAGGGGGGAGCTGAGCAAGCGGGAGGGGCGGCAGCAGGCGGGCTGGGTGACTTGGCCAAGGGCCGGTTTGGGCCGGCTCCCCCCCTCCTCCCCCCAGACCCGTAGGGCGAGGGTCGGGATTTTGACCCAGCTAGTCCCGTCGAATGGCCACCAAACTGTGCACGCTTCAAATGGACATCATAATAAGCATATGAGAGCAGTGGCACGATTTGTGGAGACTGGCAGGGCTCAGGGCCGCAAAATGGGCTTAGTTGGGGGGTTCCTAGCACACGCACACATGCAAGTGCTGGCACACATCGCTAACATGTCCACGCCGGCCTGCCACAGCGCCAGAGCATCGAGACACATCACAGGGGGGAGCTGAGCAAGCGGGAGGGGCGGCAGCAGGCGGGCTGGGTGACTTGGCCAAGGGCCGGTTTGGGCCGGCTCCCCCCCTCCTCCCCCCAGACCCGTAGGGCGAGGGTCGGGATTTTGACCCAGCTAGTCCCGTCGAATGGCCACCAAACTGTGCACGCTTCAAATGGACATCATAATAAGCATATGAGAGCAGTGGCACGATTTGTGGAGACTGGCAGGGCTCAGGGCCGCAAAATGGGCTTAGTTGGGGGGTTCCTAGCACACGCACACATGCAAGTGCTGGCACACATCGCTAACATGTCCACGCCGGCCTGCCACAGCGCCAGAGCATCGAGACACATCACAGGGGGGAGCTGAGCAAGCGGGAGGGGCGGCAGCAGGCGGGCTGGGTGACTTGGCCAAGGGCCGGTTTGGGCCGGCTCCCCCCCTCCTCCCCCCAGACCCGTAGGGCGAGGGTCGGGATTTTGACCCAGCTAGTCCCGTCGAATGGCCACCAAACTGTGCACGCTTCAAATGGACATCATAATAAGCATATGAGAGCAGTGGCACGATTTGTGGAGACTGGCAGGGCTCAGGGCCGCAAAATGGGCTTAGTTGGGGGGTTCCTAGCACACGCACACATGCAAGTGCTGGCACACATCGCTAACATGTCCACGCCGGCCTGCCACAGCGCCAGAGCATCGAGACACATCACAGGGGGGAGCTGAGCAAGCGGGAGGGGCGGCAGCAGGCGGGCTGGGTGACTTGGCCAAGGGCCGGTTTGGGCCGGCTCCCCCCCTCCTCCCCCCAGACCCGTAGGGCGAGGGTCGGGATTTTGACCCAGCTAGTCCCGTCGAATGGCCACCAAACTGTGCACGCTTCAAATGGACATCATAATAAGCATATGAGAGCAGTGGCACGATTTGTGGAGACTGGCAGGGCTCAGGGCCGCAAAATGGGCTTAGTTGGGGGGTTCCTAGCACACGCACACATGCAAGTGCTGGCACACATCGCTAACATGTCCACGCCGGCCTGCCACAGCGCCAGAGCATCGAGACACATCACAGGGGGGAGCTGAGCAAGCGGGAGGGGCGGCAGCAGGCGGGCTGGGTGACTTGGCCAAGGGCCGGTTTGGGCCGGCTCCCCCCCTCCTCCCCCCAGACCCGTAGGGCGAGGGTCGGGATTTTGACCCAGCTAGTCCCGTCGAATGGCCACCAAACTGTGCACGCTTCAAATGGACATCATAATAAGCATATGAGAGCAGTGGCACGATTTGTGGAGACTGGCAGGGCTCAGGGCCGCAAAATGGGCTTAGTTGGGGGGTTCCTAGCACACGCACACATGCAAGTGCTGGCACACATCGCTAACATGTCCACGCCGGCCTGCCACAGCGCCAGAGCATCGAGACACATCACAGGGGGGAGCTGAGCAAGCGGGAGGGGCGGCAGCAGGCGGGCTGGGTGACTTGGCCAAGGGCCGGTTTGGGCCGGCTCCCCCCCTCCTCCCCCCAGACCCGTAGGGCGAGGGTCGGGATTTTGACCCAGCTAGTCCCGTCGAATGGCCACCAAACTGTGCACGCTTCAAATGGACATCATAATAAGCATATGAGAGCAGTGGCACGATTTGTGGAGACTGGCAGGGCTCAGGGCCGCAAAATGGGCTTAGTTGGGGGGTTCCTAGCACACGCACACATGCAAGTGCTGGCACACATCGCTAACATGTCCACGCCGGCCTGCCACAGCGCCAGAGCATCGAGACACATCACAGGGGGGAGCTGAGCAAGCGGGAGGGGCGGCAGCAGGCGGGCTGGGTGACTTGGCCAAGGGCCGGTTTGGGCCGGCTCCCCCCCTCCTCCCCCCAGACCCGTAGGGCGAGGGTCGGGATTTTGACCCAGCTAGTCCCGTCGAATGGCCACCAAACTGTGCACGCTTCAAATGGACATCATAATAAGCATATGAGAGCAGTGGCACGATTTGTGGAGACTGGCAGGGCTCAGGGCCGCAAAATGGGCTTAGTTGGGGGGTTCCTAGCACACGCACACATGCAAGTGCTGGCACACATCGCTAACATGTCCACGCCGGCCTGCCACAGCGCCAGAGCATCGAGACACATCACAGGGGGGAGCTGAGCAAGCGGGAGGGGCGGCAGCAGGCGGGCTGGGTGACTTGGCCAAGGGCCGGTTTGGGCCGGCTCCCCCCCTCCTCCCCCCAGACCCGTAGGGCGAGGGTCGGGATTTTGACCCAGCTAGTCCCGTCGAATGGCCACCAAACTGTGCACGCTTCAAATGGACATCATAATAAGCATATGAGAGCAGTGGCACGATTTGTGGAGACTGGCAGGGCTCAGGGCCGCAAAATGGGCTTAGTTGGGGGGTTCCTAGCACACGCACACATGCAAGTGCTGGCACACATCGCTAACATGTCCACGCCGGCCTGCCACAGCGCCAGAGCATCGAGACACATCACAGGGGGGAGCTGAGCAAGCGGGAGGGGCGGCAGCAGGCGGGCTGGGTGACTTGGCCAAGGGCCGGTTTGGGCCGGCTCCCCCCCTCCTCCCCCCAGACCCGTAGGGCGAGGGTCGGGATTTTGACCCAGCTAGTCCCGTCGAATGGCCACCAAACTGTGCACGCTTCAAATGGACATCATAATAAGCATATGAGAGCAGTGGCACGATTTGTGGAGACTGGCAGGGCTCAGGGCCGCAAAATGGGCTTAGTTGGGGGGTTCCTAGCACACGCACACATGCAAGTGCTGGCACACATCGCTAACATGTCCACGCCGGCCTGCCACAGCGCCAGAGCATCGAGACACATCACAGGGGGGAGCTGAGCAAGCGGGAGGGGCGGCAGCAGGCGGGCTGGGTGACTTGGCCAAGGGCCGGTTTGGGCCGGCTCCCCCCCTCCTCCCCCCAGACCCGTAGGGCGAGGGTCGGGATTTTGACCCAGCTAGTCCCGTCGAATGGCCACCAAACTGTGCACGCTTCAAATGGACATCATAATAAGCATATGAGAGCAGTGGCACGATTTGTGGAGACTGGCAGGGCTCAGGGCCGCAAAATGGGCTTAGTTGGGGGGTTCCTAGCACACGCACACATGCAAGTGCTGGCACACATCGCTAACATGTCCACGCCGGCCTGCCACAGCGCCAGAGCATCGAGACACATCACAGGGGGGAGCTGAGCAAGCGGGAGGGGCGGCAGCAGGCGGGCTGGGTGACTTGGCCAAGGGCCGGTTTGGGCCGGCTCCCCCCCTCCTCCCCCCAGACCCGTAGGGCGAGGGTCGGGATTTTGACCCAGCTAGTCCCGTCGAATGGCCACCAAACTGTGCACGCTTCAAATGGACATCATAATAAGCATATGAGAGCAGTGGCACGATTTGTGGAGACTGGCAGGGCTCAGGGCCGCAAAATGGGCTTAGTTGGGGGGTTCCTAGCACACGCACACATGCAAGTGCTGGCACACATCGCTAACATGTCCACGCCGGCCTGCCACAGCGCCAGAGCATCGAGACACATCACAGGGGGGAGCTGAGCAAGCGGGAGGGGCGGCAGCAGGCGGGCTGGGTGACTTGGCCAAGGGCCGGTTTGGGCCGGCTCCCCCCCTCCTCCCCCCAGACCCGTAGGGCGAGGGTCGGGATTTTGACCCAGCTAGTCCCGTCGAATGGCCACCAAACTGTGCACGCTTCAAATGGACATCATAATAAGCATATGAGAGCAGTGGCACGATTTGTGGAGACTGGCAGGGCTCAGGGCCGCAAAATGGGCTTAGTTGGGGGGTTCCTAGCACACGCACACATGCAAGTGCTGGCACACATCGCTAACATGTCCACGCCGGCCTGCCACAGCGCCAGAGCATCGAGACACATCACAGGGGGGAGCTGAGCAAGCGGGAGGGGCGGCAGCAGGCGGGCTGGGTGACTTGGCCAAGGGCCGGTTTGGGCCGGCTCCCCCCCTCCTCCCCCCAGACCCGTAGGGCGAGGGTCGGGATTTTGACCCAGCTAGTCCCGTCGAATGGCCACCAAACTGTGCACGCTTCAAATGGACATCATAATAAGCATATGAGAGCAGTGGCACGATTTGTGGAGACTGGCAGGGCTCAGGGCCGCAAAATGGGCTTAGTTGGGGGGTTCCTAGCACACGCACACATGCAAGTGCTGGCACACATCGCTAACATGTCCACGCCGGCCTGCCACAGCGCCAGAGCATCGAGACACATCACAGGGGGGAGCTGAGCAAGCGGGAGGGGCGGCAGCAGGCGGGCTGGGTGACTTGGCCAAGGGCCGGTTTGGGCCGGCTCCCCCCCTCCTCCCCCCAGACCCGTAGGGCGAGGGTCGGGATTTTGACCCAGCTAGTCCCGTCGAATGGCCACCAAACTGTGCACGCTTCAAATGGACATCATAATAAGCATATGAGAGCAGTGGCACGATTTGTGGAGACTGGCAGGGCTCAGGGCCGCAAAATGGGCTTAGTTGGGGGGTTCCTAGCACACGCACACATGCAAGTGCTGGCACACATCGCTAACATGTCCACGCCGGCCTGCCACAGCGCCAGAGCATCGAGACACATCACAGGGGGGAGCTGAGCAAGCGGGAGGGGCGGCAGCAGGCGGGCTGGGTGACTTGGCCAAGGGCCGGTTTGGGCCGGCTCCCCCCCTCCTCCCCCCAGACCCGTAGGGCGAGGGTCGGGATTTTGACCCAGCTAGTCCCGTCGAATGGCCACCAAACTGTGCACGCTTCAAATGGACATCATAATAAGCATATGAGAGCAGTGGCACGATTTGTGGAGACTGGCAGGGCTCAGGGCCGCAAAATGGGCTTAGTTGGGGGGTTCCTAGCACACGCACACATGCAAGTGCTGGCACACATCGCTAACATGTCCACGCCGGCCTGCCACAGCGCCAGAGCATCGAGACACATCACAGGGGGGAGCTGAGCAAGCGGGAGGGGCGGCAGCAGGCGGGCTGGGTGACTTGGCCAAGGGCCGGTTTGGGCCGGCTCCCCCCCTCCTCCCCCCAGACCCGTAGGGCGAGGGTCGGGATTTTGACCCAGCTAGTCCCGTCGAATGGCCACCAAACTGTGCACGCTTCAAATGGACATCATAATAAGCATATGAGAGCAGTGGCACGATTTGTGGAGACTGGCAGGGCTCAGGGCCGCAAAATGGGCTTAGTTGGGGGGTTCCTAGCACACGCACACATGCAAGTGCTGGCACACATCGCTAACATGTCCACGCCGGCCTGCCACAGCGCCAGAGCATCGAGACACATCACAGGGGGGAGCTGAGCAAGCGGGAGGGGCGGCAGCAGGCGGGCTGGGTGACTTGGCCAAGGGCCGGTTTGGGCCGGCTCCCCCCCTCCTCCCCCCAGACCCGTAGGGCGAGGGTCGGGATTTTGACCCAGCTAGTCCCGTCGAATGGCCACCAAACTGTGCACGCTTCAAATGGACATCATAATAAGCATATGAGAGCAGTGGCACGATTTGTGGAGACTGGCAGGGCTCAGGGCCGCAAAATGGGCTTAGTTGGGGGGTTCCTAGCACACGCACACATGCAAGTGCTGGCACACATCGCTAACATGTCCACGCCGGCCTGCCACAGCGCCAGAGCATCGAGACACATCACAGGGGGGAGCTGAGCAAGCGGGAGGGGCGGCAGCAGGCGGGCTGGGTGACTTGGCCAAGGGCCGGTTTGGGCCGGCTCCCCCCCTCCTCCCCCCAGACCCGTAGGGCGAGGGTCGGGATTTTGACCCAGCTAGTCCCGTCGAATGGCCACCAAACTGTGCACGCTTCAAATGGACATCATAATAAGCATATGAGAGCAGTGGCACGATTTGTGGAGACTGGCAGGGCTCAGGGCCGCAAAATGGGCTTAGTTGGGGGGTTCCTAGCACACGCACACATGCAAGTGCTGGCACACATCGCTAACATGTCCACGCCGGCCTGCCACAGCGCCAGAGCATCGAGACACATCACAGGGGGGAGCTGAGCAAGCGGGAGGGGCGGCAGCAGGCGGGCTGGGTGACTTGGCCAAGGGCCGGTTTGGGCCGGCTCCCCCCCTCCTCCCCCCAGACCCGTAGGGCGAGGGTCGGGATTTTGACCCAGCTAGTCCCGTCGAATGGCCACCAAACTGTGCACGCTTCAAATGGACATCATAATAAGCATATGAGAGCAGTGGCACGATTTGTGGAGACTGGCAGGGCTCAGGGCCGCAAAATGGGCTTAGTTGGGGGGTTCCTAGCACACGCACACATGCAAGTGCTGGCACACATCGCTAACATGTCCACGCCGGCCTGCCACAGCGCCAGAGCATCGAGACACATCACAGGGGGGAGCTGAGCAAGCGGGAGGGGCGGCAGCAGGCGGGCTGGGTGACTTGGCCAAGGGCCGGTTTGGGCCGGCTCCCCCCCTCCTCCCCCCAGACCCGTAGGGCGAGGGTCGGGATTTTGACCCAGCTAGTCCCGTCGAATGGCCACCAAACTGTGCACGCTTCAAATGGACATCATAATAAGCATATGAGAGCAGTGGCACGATTTGTGGAGACTGGCAGGGCTCAGGGCCGCAAAATGGGCTTAGTTGGGGGGTTCCTAGCACACGCACACATGCAAGTGCTGGCACACATCGCTAACATGTCCACGCCGGCCTGCCACAGCGCCAGAGCATCGAGACACATCACAGGGGGGAGCTGAGCAAGCGGGAGGGGCGGCAGCAGGCGGGCTGGGTGACTTGGCCAAGGGCCGGTTTGGGCCGGCTCCCCCCCTCCTCCCCCCAGACCCGTAGGGCGAGGGTCGGGATTTTGACCCAGCTAGTCCCGTCGAATGGCCACCAAACTGTGCACGCTTCAAATGGACATCATAATAAGCATATGAGAGCAGTGGCACGATTTGTGGAGACTGGCAGGGCTCAGGGCCGCAAAATGGGCTTAGTTGGGGGGTTCCTAGCACACGCACACATGCAAGTGCTGGCACACATCGCTAACATGTCCACGCCGGCCTGCCACAGCGCCAGAGCATCGAGACACATCACAGGGGGGAGCTGAGCAAGCGGGAGGGGCGGCAGCAGGCGGGCTGGGTGACTTGGCCAAGGGCCGGTTTGGGCCGGCTCCCCCCCTCCTCCCCCCAGACCCGTAGGGCGAGGGTCGGGATTTTGACCCAGCTAGTCCCGTCGAATGGCCACCAAACTGTGCACGCTTCAAATGGACATCATAATAAGCATATGAGAGCAGTGGCACGATTTGTGGAGACTGGCAGGGCTCAGGGCCGCAAAATGGGCTTAGTTGGGGGGTTCCTAGCACACGCACACATGCAAGTGCTGGCACACATCGCTAACATGTCCACGCCGGCCTGCCACAGCGCCAGAGCATCGAGACACATCACAGGGGGGAGCTGAGCAAGCGGGAGGGGCGGCAGCAGGCGGGCTGGGTGACTTGGCCAAGGGCCGGTTTGGGCCGGCTCCCCCCCTCCTCCCCCCAGACCCGTAGGGCGAGGGTCGGGATTTTGACCCAGCTAGTCCCGTCGAATGGCCACCAAACTGTGCACGCTTCAAATGGACATCATAATAAGCATATGAGAGCAGTGGCACGATTTGTGGAGACTGGCAGGGCTCAGGGCCGCAAAATGGGCTTAGTTGGGGGGTTCCTAGCACACGCACACATGCAAGTGCTGGCACACATCGCTAACATGTCCACGCCGGCCTGCCACAGCGCCAGAGCATCGAGACACATCACAGGGGGGAGCTGAGCAAGCGGGAGGGGCGGCAGCAGGCGGGCTGGGTGACTTGGCCAAGGGCCGGTTTGGGCCGGCTCCCCCCCCTCCTCCCCCCAGACCCGTAGGGCGAGGGTCGGGATTTTGACCCAGCTAGTCCCGTCGAATGGCCACCAAACTGTGCACGCTTCAAATGGACATCATAATAAGCATATGAGAGCAGTGGCACGATTTGTGGAGACTGGCAGGGCTCAGGGCCGCAAAATGGGCTTAGTTGGGGGGTTCCTAGCACACGCACACATGCAAGTGCTGGCACACATCGCTAACATGTCCACGCCGGCCTGCCACAGCGCCAGAGCATCGAGACACATCACAGGGGGGAGCTGAGCAAGCGGGAGGGGCGGCAGCAGGCGGGCTGGGTGACTTGGCCAAGGGCCGGTTTGGGCCGGCTCCCCCCCTCCTCCCCCCAGACCCGTAGGGCGAGGGTCGGGATTTTGACCCAGCTAGTCCCGTCGAATGGCCACCAAACTGTGCACGCTTCAAATGGACATCATAATAAGCATATGAGAGCAGTGGCACGATTTGTGGAGACTGGCAGGGCTCAGGGCCGCAAAATGGGCTTAGTTGGGGGGTTCCTAGCACACGCACACATGCAAGTGCTGGCACACATCGCTAACATGTCCACGCCGGCCTGCCACAGCGCCAGAGCATCGAGACACATCACAGGGGGGAGCTGAGCAAGCGGGAGGGGCGGCAGCAGGCGGGCTGGGTGACTTGGCCAAGGGCCGGTTTGGGCCGGCTCCCCCCCTCCTCCCCCCAGACCCGTAGGGCGAGGGTCGGGATTTTGACCCAGCTAGTCCCGTCGAATGGCCACCAAACTGTGCACGCTTCAAATGGACATCATAATAAGCATATGAGAGCAGTGGCACGATTTGTGGAGACTGGCAGGGCTCAGGGCCGCAAAATGGGCTTAGTTGGGGGGTTCCTAGCACACGCACACATGCAAGTGCTGGCACACATCGCTAACATGTCCACGCCGGCCTGCCACAGCGCCAGAGCATCGAGACACATCACAGGGGGGAGCTGAGCAAGCGGGAGGGGCGGCAGCAGGCGGGCTGGGTGACTTGGCCAAGGGCCGGTTTGGGCCGGCTCCCCCCCTCCTCCCCCCAGACCCGTAGGGCGAGGGTCGGGATTTTGACCCAGCTAGTCCCGTCGAATGGCCACCAAACTGTGCACGCTTCAAATGGACATCATAATAAGCATATGAGAGCAGTGGCACGATTTGTGGAGACTGGCAGGGCTCAGGGCCGCAAAATGGGCTTAGTTGGGGGGTTCCTAGCACACGCACACATGCAAGTGCTGGCACACATCGCTAACATGTCCACGCCGGCCTGCCACAGCGCCAGAGCATCGAGACACATCACAGGGGGGAGCTGAGCAAGCGGGAGGGGCGGCAGCAGGCGGGCTGGGTGACTTGGCCAAGGGCCGGTTTGGGCCGGCTCCCCCCCTCCTCCCCCCAGACCCGTAGGGCGAGGGTCGGGATTTTGACCCAGCTAGTCCCGTCGAATGGCCACCAAACTGTGCACGCTTCAAATGGACATCATAATAAGCATATGAGAGCAGTGGCACGATTTGTGGAGACTGGCAGGGCTCAGGGCCGCAAAATGGGCTTAGTTGGGGGGTTCCTAGCACACGCACACATGCAAGTGCTGGCACACATCGCTAACATGTCCACGCCGGCCTGCCACAGCGCCAGAGCATCGAGACACATCACAGGGGGGAGCTGAGCAAGCGGGAGGGGCGGCAGCAGGCGGGCTGGGTGACTTGGCCAAGGGCCGGTTTGGGCCGGCTCCCCCCCTCCTCCCCCCAGACCCGTAGGGCGAGGGTCGGGATTTTGACCCAGCTAGTCCCGTCGAATGGCCACCAAACTGTGCACGCTTCAAATGGACATCATAATAAGCATATGAGAGCAGTGGCACGATTTGTGGAGACTGGCAGGGCTCAGGGCCGCAAAATGGGCTTAGTTGGGGGGTTCCTAGCACACGCACACATGCAAGTGCTGGCACACATCGCTAACATGTCCACGCCGGCCTGCCACAGCGCCAGAGCATCGAGACACATCACAGGGGGGAGCTGAGCAAGCGGGAGGGGCGGCAGCAGGCGGGCTGGGTGACTTGGCCAAGGGCCGGTTTGGGCCGGCTCCCCCCCTCCTCCCCCCAGACCCGTAGGGCGAGGGTCGGGATTTTGACCCAGCTAGTCCCGTCGAATGGCCACCAAACTGTGCACGCTTCAAATGGACATCATAATAAGCATATGAGAGCAGTGGCACGATTTGTGGAGACTGGCAGGGCTCAGGGCCGCAAAATGGGCTTAGTTGGGGGGTTCCTAGCACACGCACACATGCAAGTGCTGGCACACATCGCTAACATGTCCACGCCGGCCTGCCACAGCGCCAGAGCATCGAGACACATCACAGGGGGGAGCTGAGCAAGCGGGAGGGGCGGCAGCAGGCGGGCTGGGTGACTTGGCCAAGGGCCGGTTTGGGCCGGCTCCCCCCCTCCTCCCCCCAGACCCGTAGGGCGAGGGTCGGGATTTTGACCCAGCTAGTCCCGTCGAATGGCCACCAAACTGTGCACGCTTCAAATGGACATCATAATAAGCATATGAGAGCAGTGGCACGATTTGTGGAGACTGGCAGGGCTCAGGGCCGCAAAATGGGCTTAGTTGGGGGGTTCCTAGCACACGCACACATGCAAGTGCTGGCACACATCGCTAACATGTCCACGCCGGCCTGCCACAGCGCCAGAGCATCGAGACACATCACAGGGGGGAGCTGAGCAAGCGGGAGGGGCGGCAGCAGGCGGGCTGGGTGACTTGGCCAAGGGCCGGTTTGGGCCGGCTCCCCCCCTCCTCCCCCCAGACCCGTAGGGCGAGGGTCGGGATTTTGACCCAGCTAGTCCCGTCGAATGGCCACCAAACTGTGCACGCTTCAAATGGACATCATAATAAGCATATGAGAGCAGTGGCACGATTTGTGGAGACTGGCAGGGCTCAGGGCCGCAAAATGGGCTTAGTTGGGGGGTTCCTAGCACACGCACACATGCAAGTGCTGGCACACATCGCTAACATGTCCACGCCGGCCTGCCACAGCGCCAGAGCATCGAGACACATCACAGGGGGGAGCTGAGCAAGCGGGAGGGGCGGCAGCAGGCGGGCTGGGTGACTTGGCCAAGGGCCGGTTTGGGCCGGCTCCCCCCCTCCTCCCCCCAGACCCGTAGGGCGAGGGTCGGGATTTTGACCCAGCTAGTCCCGTCGAATGGCCACCAAACTGTGCACGCTTCAAATGGACATCATAATAAGCATATGAGAGCAGTGGCACGATTTGTGGAGACTGGCAGGGCTCAGGGCCGCAAAATGGGCTTAGTTGGGGGGTTCCTAGCACACGCACACATGCAAGTGCTGGCACACATCGCTAACATGTCCACGCCGGCCTGCCACAGCGCCAGAGCATCGAGACACATCACAGGGGGGAGCTGAGCAAGCGGGAGGGGCGGCAGCAGGCGGGCTGGGTGACTTGGCCAAGGGCCGGTTTGGGCCGGCTCCCCCCCTCCTCCCCCCAGACCCGTAGGGCGAGGGTCGGGATTTTGACCCAGCTAGTCCCGTCGAATGGCCACCAAACTGTGCACGCTTCAAATGGACATCATAATAAGCATATGAGAGCAGTGGCACGATTTGTGGAGACTGGCAGGGCTCAGGGCCGCAAAATGGGCTTAGTTGGGGGGTTCCTAGCACACGCACACATGCAAGTGCTGGCACACATCGCTAACATGTCCACGCCGGCCTGCCACAGCGCCAGAGCATCGAGACACATCACAGGGGGGAGCTGAGCAAGCGGGAGGGGCGGCAGCAGGCGGGCTGGGTGACTTGGCCAAGGGCCGGTTTGGGCCGGCTCCCCCCCTCCTCCCCCCAGACCCGTAGGGCGAGGGTCGGGATTTTGACCCAGCTAGTCCCGTCGAATGGCCACCAAACTGTGCACGCTTCAAATGGACATCATAATAAGCATATGAGAGCAGTGGCACGATTTGTGGAGACTGGCAGGGCTCAGGGCCGCAAAATGGGCTTAGTTGGGGGGTTCCTAGCACACGCACACATGCAAGTGCTGGCACACATCGCTAACATGTCCACGCCGGCCTGCCACAGCGCCAGAGCATCGAGACACATCACAGGGGGGAGCTGAGCAAGCGGGAGGGGCGGCAGCAGGCGGGCTGGGTGACTTGGCCAAGGGCCGGTTTGGGCCGGCTCCCCCCCTCCTCCCCCCAGACCCGTAGGGCGAGGGTCGGGATTTTGACCCAGCTAGTCCCGTCGAATGGCCACCAAACTGTGCACGCTTCAAATGGACATCATAATAAGCATATGAGAGCAGTGGCACGATTTGTGGAGACTGGCAGGGCTCAGGGCCGCAAAATGGGCTTAGTTGGGGGGTTCCTAGCACACGCACACATGCAAGTGCTGGCACACATCGCTAACATGTCCACGCCGGCCTGCCACAGCGCCAGAGCATCGAGACACATCACAGGGGGGAGCTGAGCAAGCGGGAGGGGCGGCAGCAGGCGGGCTGGGTGACTTGGCCAAGGGCCGGTTTGGGCCGGCTCCCCCCCTCCTCCCCCCAGACCCGTAGGGCGAGGGTCGGGATTTTGACCCAGCTAGTCCCGTCGAATGGCCACCAAACTGTGCACGCTTCAAATGGACATCATAATAAGCATATGAGAGCAGTGGCACGATTTGTGGAGACTGGCAGGGCTCAGGGCCGCAAAATGGGCTTAGTTGGGGGGTTCCTAGCACACGCACACATGCAAGTGCTGGCACACATCGCTAACATGTCCACGCCGGCCTGCCACAGCGCCAGAGCATCGAGACACATCACAGGGGGGAGCTGAGCAAGCGGGAGGGGCGGCAGCAGGCGGGCTGGGTGACTTGGCCAAGGGCCGGTTTGGGCCGGCTCCCCCCCTCCTCCCCCCAGACCCGTAGGGCGAGGGTCGGGATTTTGACCCAGCTAGTCCCGTCGAATGGCCACCAAACTGTGCACGCTTCAAATGGACATCATAATAAGCATATGAGAGCAGTGGCACGATTTGTGGAGACTGGCAGGGCTCAGGGCCGCAAAATGGGCTTAGTTGGGGGGTTCCTAGCACACGCACACATGCAAGTGCTGGCACACATCGCTAACATGTCCACGCCGGCCTGCCACAGCGCCAGAGCATCGAGACACATCACAGGGGGGAGCTGAGCAAGCGGGAGGGGCGGCAGCAGGCGGGCTGGGTGACTTGGCCAAGGGCCGGTTTGGGCCGGCTCCCCCCCTCCTCCCCCCAGACCCGTAGGGCGAGGGTCGGGATTTTGACCCAGCTAGTCCCGTCGAATGGCCACCAAACTGTGCACGCTTCAAATGGACATCATAATAAGCATATGAGAGCAGTGGCACGATTTGTGGAGACTGGCAGGGCTCAGGGCCGCAAAATGGGCTTAGTTGGGGGGTTCCTAGCACACGCACACATGCAAGTGCTGGCACACATCGCTAACATGTCCACGCCGGCCTGCCACAGCGCCAGAGCATCGAGACACATCACAGGGGGGAGCTGAGCAAGCGGGAGGGGCGGCAGCAGGCGGGCTGGGTGACTTGGCCAAGGGCCGGTTTGGGCCGGCTCCCCCCCTCCTCCCCCCAGACCCGTAGGGCGAGGGTCGGGATTTTGACCCAGCTAGTCCCGTCGAATGGCCACCAAACTGTGCACGCTTCAAATGGACATCATAATAAGCATATGAGAGCAGTGGCACGATTTGTGGAGACTGGCAGGGCTCAGGGCCGCAAAATGGGCTTAGTTGGGGGGTTCCTAGCACACGCACACATGCAAGTGCTGGCACACATCGCTAACATGTCCACGCCGGCCTGCCACAGCGCCAGAGCATCGAGACACATCACAGGGGGGAGCTGAGCAAGCGGGAGGGGCGGCAGCAGGCGGGCTGGGTGACTTGGCCAAGGGCCGGTTTGGGCCGGCTCCCCCCCTCCTCCCCCCAGACCCGTAGGGCGAGGGTCGGGATTTTGACCCAGCTAGTCCCGTCGAATGGCCACCAAACTGTGCACGCTTCAAATGGACATCATAATAAGCATATGAGAGCAGTGGCACGATTTGTGGAGACTGGCAGGGCTCAGGGCCGCAAAATGGGCTTAGTTGGGGGGTTCCTAGCACACGCACACATGCAAGTGCTGGCACACATCGCTAACATGTCCACGCCGGCCTGCCACAGCGCCAGAGCATCGAGACACATCACAGGGGGGAGCTGAGCAAGCGGGAGGGGCGGCAGCAGGCGGGCTGGGTGACTTGGCCAAGGGCCGGTTTGGGCCGGCTCCCCCCCTCCTCCCCCCAGACCCGTAGGGCGAGGGTCGGGATTTTGACCCAGCTAGTCCCGTCGAATGGCCACCAAACTGTGCACGCTTCAAATGGACATCATAATAAGCATATGAGAGCAGTGGCACGATTTGTGGAGACTGGCAGGGCTCAGGGCCGCAAAATGGGCTTAGTTGGGGGGTTCCTAGCACACGCACACATGCAAGTGCTGGCACACATCGCTAACATGTCCACGCCGGCCTGCCACAGCGCCAGAGCATCGAGACACATCACAGGGGGGAGCTGAGCAAGCGGGAGGGGCGGCAGCAGGCGGGCTGGGTGACTTGGCCAAGGGCCGGTTTGGGCCGGCTCCCCCCCTCCTCCCCCCAGACCCGTAGGGCGAGGGTCGGGATTTTGACCCAGCTAGTCCCGTCGAATGGCCACCAAACTGTGCACGCTTCAAATGGACATCATAATAAGCATATGAGAGCAGTGGCACGATTTGTGGAGACTGGCAGGGCTCAGGGCCGCAAAATGGGCTTAGTTGGGGGGTTCCTAGCACACGCACACATGCAAGTGCTGGCACACATCGCTAACATGTCCACGCCGGCCTGCCACAGCGCCAGAGCATCGAGACACATCACAGGGGGGAGCTGAGCAAGCGGGAGGGGCGGCAGCAGGCGGGCTGGGTGACTTGGCCAAGGGCCGGTTTGGGCCGGCTCCCCCCCTCCTCCCCCCAGACCCGTAGGGCGAGGGTCGGGATTTTGACCCAGCTAGTCCCGTCGAATGGCCACCAAACTGTGCACGCTTCAAATGGACATCATAATAAGCATATGAGAGCAGTGGCACGATTTGTGGAGACTGGCAGGGCTCAGGGCCGCAAAATGGGCTTAGTTGGGGGGTTCCTAGCACACGCACACATGCAAGTGCTGGCACACATCGCTAACATGTCCACGCCGGCCTGCCACAGCGCCAGAGCATCGAGACACATCACAGGGGGGAGCTGAGCAAGCGGGAGGGGCGGCAGCAGGCGGGCTGGGTGACTTGGCCAAGGGCCGGTTTGGGCCGGCTCCCCCCCTCCTCCCCCCAGACCCGTAGGGCGAGGGTCGGGATTTTGACCCAGCTAGTCCCGTCGAATGGCCACCAAACTGTGCACGCTTCAAATGGACATCATAATAAGCATATGAGAGCAGTGGCACGATTTGTGGAGACTGGCAGGGCTCAGGGCCGCAAAATGGGCTTAGTTGGGGGGTTCCTAGCACACGCACACATGCAAGTGCTGGCACACATCGCTAACATGTCCACGCCGGCCTGCCACAGCGCCAGAGCATCGAGACACATCACAGGGGGGAGCTGAGCAAGCGGGAGGGGCGGCAGCAGGCGGGCTGGGTGACTTGGCCAAGGGCCGGTTTGGGCCGGCTCCCCCCCTCCTCCCCCCAGACCCGTAGGGCGAGGGTCGGGATTTTGACCCAGCTAGTCCCGTCGAATGGCCACCAAACTGTGCACGCTTCAAATGGACATCATAATAAGCATATGAGAGCAGTGGCACGATTTGTGGAGACTGGCAGGGCTCAGGGCCGCAAAATGGGCTTAGTTGGGGGGTTCCTAGCACACGCACACATGCAAGTGCTGGCACACATCGCTAACATGTCCACGCCGGCCTGCCACAGCGCCAGAGCATCGAGACACATCACAGGGGGGAGCTGAGCAAGCGGGAGGGGCGGCAGCAGGCGGGCTGGGTGACTTGGCCAAGGGCCGGTTTGGGCCGGCTCCCCCCCTCCTCCCCCCAGACCCGTAGGGCGAGGGTCGGGATTTTGACCCAGCTAGTCCCGTCGAATGGCCACCAAACTGTGCACGCTTCAAATGGACATCATAATAAGCATATGAGAGCAGTGGCACGATTTGTGGAGACTGGCAGGGCTCAGGGCCGCAAAATGGGCTTAGTTGGGGGGTTCCTAGCACACGCACACATGCAAGTGCTGGCACACATCGCTAACATGTCCACGCCGGCCTGCCACAGCGCCAGAGCATCGAGACACATCACAGGGGGGAGCTGAGCAAGCGGGAGGGGCGGCAGCAGGCGGGCTGGGTGACTTGGCCAAGGGCCGGTTTGGGCCGGCTCCCCCCCTCCTCCCCCCAGACCCGTAGGGCGAGGGTCGGGATTTTGACCCAGCTAGTCCCGTCGAATGGCCACCAAACTGTGCACGCTTCAAATGGACATCATAATAAGCATATGAGAGCAGTGGCACGATTTGTGGAGACTGGCAGGGCTCAGGGCCGCAAAATGGGCTTAGTTGGGGGGTTCCTAGCACACGCACACATGCAAGTGCTGGCACACATCGCTAACATGTCCACGCCGGCCTGCCACAGCGCCAGAGCATCGAGACACATCACAGGGGGGAGCTGAGCAAGCGGGAGGGGCGGCAGCAGGCGGGCTGGGTGACTTGGCCAAGGGCCGGTTTGGGCCGGCTCCCCCCCTCCTCCCCCCAGACCCGTAGGGCGAGGGTCGGGATTTTGACCCAGCTAGTCCCGTCGAATGGCCACCAAACTGTGCACGCTTCAAATGGACATCATAATAAGCATATGAGAGCAGTGGCACGATTTGTGGAGACTGGCAGGGCTCAGGGCCGCAAAATGGGCTTAGTTGGGGGGTTCCTAGCACACGCACACATGCAAGTGCTGGCACACATCGCTAACATGTCCACGCCGGCCTGCCACAGCGCCAGAGCATCGAGACACATCACAGGGGGGAGCTGAGCAAGCGGGAGGGGCGGCAGCAGGCGGGCTGGGTGACTTGGCCAAGGGCCGGTTTGGGCCGGCTCCCCCCCTCCTCCCCCCAGACCCGTAGGGCGAGGGTCGGGATTTTGACCCAGCTAGTCCCGTCGAATGGCCACCAAACTGTGCACGCTTCAAATGGACATCATAATAAGCATATGAGAGCAGTGGCACGATTTGTGGAGACTGGCAGGGCTCAGGGCCGCAAAATGGGCTTAGTTGGGGGGTTCCTAGCACACGCACACATGCAAGTGCTGGCACACATCGCTAACATGTCCACGCCGGCCTGCCACAGCGCCAGAGCATCGAGACACATCACAGGGGGGAGCTGAGCAAGCGGGAGGGGCGGCAGCAGGCGGGCTGGGTGACTTGGCCAAGGGCCGGTTTGGGCCGGCTCCCCCCCCTCCTCCCCCCAGACCCGTAGGGCGAGGGTCGGGATTTTGACCCAGCTAGTCCCGTCGAATGGCCACCAAACTGTGCACGCTTCAAATGGACATCATAATAAGCATATGAGAGCAGTGGCACGATTTGTGGAGACTGGCAGGGCTCAGGGCCGCAAAATGGGCTTAGTTGGGGGGTTCCTAGCACACGCACACATGCAAGTGCTGGCACACATCGCTAACATGTCCACGCCGGCCTGCCACAGCGCCAGAGCATCGAGACACATCACAGGGGGGAGCTGAGCAAGCGGGAGGGGCGGCAGCAGGCGGGCTGGGTGACTTGGCCAAGGGCCGGTTTGGGCCGGCTCCCCCCTCCTCCCCCCAGACCCGTAGGGCGAGGGTCGGGATTTTGACCCAGCTAGTCCCGTCGAATGGCCACCAAACTGTGCACGCTTCAAATGGACATCATAATAAGCATATGAGAGCAGTGGCACGATTTGTGGAGACTGGCAGGGCTCAGGGCCGCAAAATGGGCTTAGTTGGGGGGGTCCTAGCACACGCACACATGCAAGTGCTGGCACACATCGCTAACATGTCCACGCCGGCCTGCCACAGCGCCAGAGCATCGAGACACATCACAGGGGGGAGCTGAGCAAGCGGGAGGGGCGGCAGCAGGCGGGCTGGGTGACTTGGCCAAGGGCCGGTTTGGGCCGGCTCCCCCCCTCCTCCCCCCAGACCCGTAGGGCGAGGGTCGGGATTTTGACCCAGCTAGTCCCGTCGAATGGCCACCAAACTGTGCACGCTTCAAATGGACATCATAATAAGCATATGAGAGCAGTGGCACGATTTGTGGAGACTGGCAGGGCTCAGGGCCGCAAAATGGGCTTAGTTGGGGGGTTCCTAGCACACGCACACATGCAAGTGCTGGCACACATCGCTAACATGTCCACGCCGGCCTGCCACAGCGCCAGAGCATCGAGACACATCACAGGGGGGAGCTGAGCAAGCGGGAGGGGCGGCAGCAGGCGGGCTGGGTGACTTGGCCAAGGGCCGGTTTGGGCCGGCTCCCCCCCTCCTCCCCCCAGACCCGTAGGGCGAGGGTCGGGATTTTGACCCAGCTAGTCCCGTCGAATGGCCACCAAACTGTGCACGCTTCAAATGGACATCATAATAAGCATATGAGAGCAGTGGCACGATTTGTGGAGACTGGCAGGGCTCAGGGCCGCAAAATGGGCTTAGTTGGGGGGTTCCTAGCACACGCACACATGCAAGTGCTGGCACACATCGCTAACATGTCCACGCCGGCCTGCCACAGCGCCAGAGCATCGAGACACATCACAGGGGGGAGCTGAGCAAGCGGGAGGGGCGGCAGCAGGCGGGCTGGGTGACTTGGCCAAGGGCCGGTTTGGGCCGGCTCCCCCCCTCCTCCCCCCAGACCCGTAGGGCGAGGGTCGGGATTTTTGACCCAGCTAGTCCCGTCGAATGGCCACCAAACTGTGCACGCTTCAAATGGACATCATAATAAGCATATGAGAGCAGTGGCACGATTTGTGGAGACTGGCAGGGCTCAGGGCCGCAAAATGGGCTTAGTTGGGGGGTTCCTAGCACACGCACACATGCAAGTGCTGGCACACATCGCTAACATGTCCACGCCGGCCTGCCACAGCGCCAGAGCATCGAGACACATCACAGGGGGGAGCTGAGCAAGCGGGAGGGGCGGCAGCAGGCGGGCTGGGTGACTTGGCCAAGGGCCGGTTTGGGCCGGCTCCCCCCCCTCCTCCCCCCAGACCCGTAGGGCGAGGGTCGGGATTTTGACCCAGCTAGTCCCGTCGAATGGCCACCAAACTGTGCACGCTTCAAATGGACATCATAATAAGCATATGAGAGCAGTGGCACGATTTGTGGAGACTGGCAGGGCTCAGGGCCGCAAAATGGGCTTAGTTGGGGGGTTCCTAGCACACGCACACATGCAAGTGCTGGCACACATCGCTAACATGTCCACGCCGGCCTGCCACAGCGCCAGAGCATCGAGACACATCACAGGGGGGAGCTGAGCAAGCGGGAGGGCGGCAGCAGGCGGGCTGGGTGACTTGGCCAAGGGCCGGTTTGGGCCGGCTCCCCCCCTCCTCCCCCCAGACCCGTAGGGCGAGGGTCGGGATTTTGACCCAGCTAGTCCCGTCGAATGGCCACCAACTGTGCACGCTTCAAATGGACATCATAATAAGCATATGAGAGCAGTGGCACGATTTGTGGAGACTGGCAGGGCTCAGGGCCGCAAAATGGGCTTAGTTGGGGGGTTCCTAGCACACGCACACATGCAAGTGCTGGCACAACATCGCTAACATGTCCACGCCGGCCTGCCACAGCGCCAGAGCATCGAGACACATCACAGGGGGAGCTGAGCAAGCGGGAGGGGCGGCAGCAGGCGGGCTGGGGGACTTGGCCAAGGGCCGGTTTGGGCCGGCTCCCCCCCTCCTCCCCCCAGACCCGTAGGGCGAGGGTCGGGATTTTGACCCAGCTAGTCCCGTCGAATGGCCACCAAACTGTGCACGCTTCAAATGGACATCATAATAAGCATATGAGAGCAGTGGCACGATTTGTGGAGACTGGCAGGGCTCAGGGCCGCAAAATGGGCTTAGTTGGGGGGTTCCTAGCACACGCACACATGCAAGTGCTGGCACACATCGCTAACATGTCCACGCCGGCCTGCCACAGCGCCAGAGCATCGAGACACATCACAGGGGGAGCTGAGCAAGCGGGAGGGGCGGCAGCAGGCGGGCTGGGTGACTTGGCCAAGGGCCGGTTTGGGCCGGCTCCCCCCCTCCTCCCCCCAGACCCGTAGGGCGAGGGTCGGGATTTTGACCCAGCTAGTCCCGTCGAATGGCCACCAAACTGTGCACGCTTCAAATGGACATCATAATAAGCATATGAGAGCAGTGGCACGATTTGTGGAGACTGGCAGGGCTCAGGGCCGCAAAATGGGCTTAGTTGGGGGGTTCCTAGCACACGCACACATGCAAGTGCTGGCACACATCGCTAACATGTCCACGCCGGCCTGCCACAGCGCCAGAGCATCGAGACACATCACAGGGGGGAGCTGAGCAAGCGGGAGGGGCGGCAGCAGGCGGGCTGGGTGACTTGGCCAAGGGCCGGTTTGGGCCGGCTCCCCCCCTCCTCCCCCCAGACCCGTAGGGCGAGGGTCGGGATTTTGACCCAGCTAGTCCCGTCGAATGGCCACCAAACTGTGCACGCTTCAAATGGACATCATAATAAGCATATGAGAGCAGTGGCACGATTTGTGGAGACTGGCAGGGCTCAGGGCCGCAAAATGGGCTTAGTTGGGGGGTTCCTAGCACACGCACACATGCAAGTGCTGGCACCACATCGCTAACATGTCCACGCCGGCCTGCCACAGCGCCAGAGCATCGAGACACATCACAGGGGGGAGCTGAGCAAGCGGGAGGGGCGGCAGCAGGCGGGCTGGGTGACTTGGCCAGGGCCGGTTTGGGCCGCTCCCCCCCTCCTCCCCCCAGACCGTAGGGCGAGGGTCGGGGATTTGACCCAGCTAGTCCCGTCGAATGGCCACCAAACTGTGCACGCTTCAATGGACATCATAATAAGCATATGAGAGCAGTGGCACGATTTGTGGAGACTGGCAGGGCTCAGGGCCGCAAAATGGGCTTAGTTGGGGGGTTCCTAGCACACGCACCACATGCAAGTGCTGGCACACATCGCTAACATGTCCACGCCGGCCTGCCACAGCGCCAGAGCATCGAGACACATCACAGGGGGAGCTGAGCAAGCGGGAGGGGCGGCAGCAGGCGGGCTGGGTGACTTGGCCAAGGGCCGTTTGGGCCGGCCCCCCTCCTCCCCCCAGACCCGTAGGGCGAGGGTCGGGATTTTGACCCAGCTAGTCCCGTCGAATGGCCACCAAACTGTGCATGCTTCAAATGGACATCATAATAAGCATATGAGAGCAGTGGCACGATTTGTGGAGACGGGCAGGGCTCAGGGCCGCAAAATGGGCTTAGTGGGGGGGTCCGAGCACACGCACACATGCAAGTGCTGGCAGGCACACATCGCTAACATGTCCACGCCGGCCTGCCACAGCGCCAGAGCATCGAGACACATCACAGGGGGGAGCTGAGCAAGCGGGGGGGGGCAGCAGGCGGGCTGGGTGACTTGGCCAAGGGCCGGTTTGGGCGGCTCCCCCCCTCCTCCCCCCAGACCCGCAGGGCGAGGGTCGGGATTTTGACCCAGCTAGTCCCGTCGAATGGCCACCAACTGTGCATGCTTCAAATGGACATCATAATAAGCATATGAGAGCAGTGGCACGATTTGTGGAGACTGGCAGGGCTCAGGGCCGCAAAATGGGCTTAGTTGGGGGGTTCCTAGCACACGCACACACAAGTGCTGGCACACACTCGCTAACATGTCCACGCCGGCCTGCCGCAGCGCCAGAGCATCGAGACACATCACAGGGGGGAGCTGAGCAAGCGGGAGGGGCGGCAGCAGGCGGGCTGGGACTTGGCCAGGGCCGGTTGGGCCGGCTCCCCCCCTCCTCCCCCCAGACCCGTAGGGCGAGGGTCGGGATTTTGACCCAGCTAGTCCCGTCGAATGGCCACCAAACTGTGCATGCTTCAAATGGACATCATAATAAGCATATGAGAGCAGTGGCACGATTTGTGGAGACGGGCAGGGCTCAGGGCCGCAAATGGGCTTAGTTGGGGGGGTCCGAGCACACGCACACACACAAGTGCTGGCACACATCGCTAACATGTCCACGCCGGCCTGCCACAGCGCCAGAGCATCGAGACACATCACAGGGGGGAGCTGAGCAGCGGGAGGGGCGGCAGCAGGCGGGCTGGGTGACTTGGCCAAGGGCCGTTTGGGCCGGCTCCCCCCCTCCTCCCCCCAGACCCGCAGGGCGAGGGTCGGGATTTTGACCCAGCTAGTCCCGTCGAATGGCCACCAAACTGTGCATGCTTCAAATGGACATCATAATAAGCATAGAGAGCAGTGGCACGATTTGTGGAGACCGGCAGGGCTCAGGGCCGCAAAATGGGCTTAGTTGGGGGGGTCCGAGCACACGCACACACACAAGTGCTGGCACACATCGCTAACATGTCCACGCCGGCCTGCCGCAGCGCCAGAGCATCGAGACACATCACGGGGGAGCTGAGCAAGCGGGAGGGGGGCGGCAGCAGGCGGGCTGGGGTGCTTGGCCAAGGCCGGTTGGGCCGGCTCCCCCCCCTCCTCCCCCAGACCCGCAGGGCGAGGGTCGGGATTTTGACCCAGCTAGTCCCGTCGAATGGCCACCAACTGTGCATGCTTCAAATGGACATCATAATAAGCATATGAGAGCAGTGGCACGATTTGTGGAGACGGGCAGGGCTCAGGGCCGCGCAAAATGGGCTTAGTTGGGGGGTCCTAGCACACGCACACACAAGTGCTGGCACACATCGCTAACATGTCCACGCCGGCCTGCCGCAGCGCCAGCAGAGCATCGAGACACATCACAGGGGGGAGCTGAGCAGCGGGAGGGGCGGCAGCAGGCGGGCTGGTGACTTGGCCAAGGGCCGGTTTGGGCCGGCTCCCCCCCCTCCTCCCCCCAGACCCGCAGGGCGAGGGTCGGGATTTTGACCCAGCTAGTCCCGTCGAATGGCCACCAAACTGTGCATGCTTCAAATGGACATCATAATAAGCATATGAGAGCAGTGGCACGATTTGTGGAGACGGGCAGGGCTCAGGGCCGCAAAATGGGCTTAGTTGGGGGGGTCCGAGCACACGCACACATGCAGTGCTGGCACACACCGCTAACATGTCCACGCCGGCCTGCCACAGCGCCAGAGCATCGAGACACATCACAGGGGGAGCTGAGCAAGCGGGAGGGGCGGCAGCAGGCGGGCTGGGTGACTTGGCCAAGGGCCGGTTTGGGCCGGCTCCCCCCTCCTCCCCCCAGACCCGAGGGCGAGGGTCGGGATTTTGACCCAGCTAGTCCCGTCGAATGGCCACCAAACTGTGCATGCTTCAAATGGACATCATAATAAGCATATGAGAGCAGTGGCACGATTTGTGGAGACGGGCAGGGCTCAGGGCCGCAAAATGGGCTTAGTTGGGGGGGTCCTGCACACGCACACATGCAAGTGCTGGCACACATCGCTAACATGTCCACGCCGGCCTGCCACAGCGCCAGAGCATCGAGACACATCACAGGGGGGAGCTGAGCAAGCGGGAGGGGGCGGCAGCAGGCGGGCTGGTGACTTGGCCAAGGGCGGTTTGGGCCGGCTCCCCCCCTCCTCCCCCCAGACCCGCAGGGCGAGGGTCGGGATTTTGACCCAGCTAGTCCCGTCGAATGGCCACCAAACTGTGCATGCTTCAAATGGACATCATAATAAGCATATGAGAGCAGTGGCACGATTTGTGGAGACCGGCAGGGCTCAGGGCCGCAAAATGGGCTTAGTTGGGGGGGTCCGAGCACACGCACCACATGCAAGTGCTGGCACACACCGCTAACATGTCCACGCCGGCCTGCCGCAGCGCCAGAGCATCGAGACACATCACAGGGGGGAGCTGAGCAAGCGGGAGGGGCGGCAGCAGGCGGGCTGGGCAACTTGGCCAAGGGCCGGTTTTGGGCCGGCTCCCCCCTCCTCCCCCCAGACCCGTAGGGCGAGGGTCGGGAGTCGGGATTTTGACCCAGCTAGTCCCGTCGAATGGCCACCAAACTGTGCATGCTTCAAATGGACATCATAATAAGCATATGAGAGCAGTGGCACGATTTGTGGAGACGGGCAGGGCTCAGGGCCGCAAAAGGGCTTAGTTGGGGGGGTCCTAGCACACGCACACATGCAAGTGCTGGCACACATCGCTAACAGTCCACGCCGGCCTGCCGCAGCGCCAGAGCATCGAGACACATCACAGGGGGGAGCTGAGCAAGCGGGAGGGGCGGCAGCAGGCGGGCTGGGTGACTTGGCCAAGGGCCGGTTGGGGCGGCTCCCCCCTCCTCCCCCAGACCCGCAGGGCGAGGGTCGGGATTTTGACCCAGCTAGTCCCGTCGAATGGCCACCAAACTGTGCCGCTTCAAATGGACATCATAATAAGCATATGAGAGCAGTGGCACGATTTGTGGAGACGGCAGGGCTCAGGGCCGCAAAATGGGCTTAGTTGGGGGGTCCGAGCACACGCACACAGCAAGTGCTGGCACACATCGCTAACATGTCCACGCCGGCCTGCCACCGCGCGCCAGAGCATCGAGACACATCACAGGGGGGCTGAGAAGCGGGAGGGGCGGCAGCAGGCGGGCTGGGTGACTTGGCCAAGGGCGGTTTTGGGCCGGCTCCCCCCCTCCTCCCCCCAGACCCGCAGGGCGAGGGTCGGGATTTTGACCCAGCTAGTCCCGTCGAATGGCCACCAAACTGTGCATGCTTCAATGGACATCATAATAAGCATATGAGAGCAGTGGCACGATTTGTGGAGACGGGCAGGGCTCAGGGCCGCAAAATGGGCTTAGTTGGGGGGTCCTAGCACACGCACACATGCAAGTGCTGGCACACATCGCTAACATGTCCACGCCGGCCTGCCGCAGCGCCAGAGCATCGAGACACATCACAGGGGGGAGCTGAGCAAGCGGAGGGAGGCGGCAGGCGGGCTGGGTGACTTGGCCAAGGGCGGTTTTGGGCCGGCTCCCCCCCTCCTCCCCCCAGACCCGTAGGGCGAGGGTCGGGATTTTGACCCAGCTAGTCCCGTCGAATGGCCACCAAACTGTGCATGCTTCAAATGGACATCATAAAAGCATATGAGAGCAGTGGCACGATTTGTGGAGACTGGCAGGGCTCAGGGCCGCAAATGGGCTTAGTTGGGGGGTTCCGAGCACACGCACACACACAAGTGCTGGCACACACCGCTAACATGTCCACGCCGGCCTGCCACAGCGCCAGAGCATCGAGACACATCACAGGGGGGAGCTGAGCAAGCGGGAGGGGCGGCAGCAGGCGGGCTGGGTGACTTGGCCAAGGGCCGGTTTGGGCCGGCTCCCCCCCTCCCCCCCCAGACCCGCAGGGCGAGGGTCGGGATTTTGACCCAGCTAGTCCCCGGAATGGCCACCAAACTGTGCATGCTTCAAATGGACATCATAATAAGCATATGAGAGCAGTGGCACGATTTGTGGAGACTGGCAGGGCTCAGGGCCGCAAAATGGGTTAGTTGGGGGGTCCTAGCACACGCACACATGCAAGTGCTGGCACACCATCGCTACATGTCCACGCGGCCTGCCACAGCGCCAGAGCAAGCATCGAGAACACACACAGGGGGGAGCTGAGCAAGCGGGAGGGGCGGCGGCGGCAGGCTGGGCGGGTGACTTGGCCAAGGGCCGTTTGGGCCGGCTCCCCCCTCCTCCCCCCAGACCCGCAGGGCGAGGGTCGGGATTTTGACCCAGCTAGTCCCGTCGAATGGCCACCAAACTGTGCATGCTTCAAATGGACATCATAATAAGCATATGAGAGCAGTGGCACGATTGTGGAGACGGCAGGGCTCAGGGCCGCAAAATGGGCTTAGTTGGGGGGTCCTAGCACACGCACACATGCTAGTGCTTGGCACACATGTATGCCATGTGCTTGCCGCCTGCCGCAGCGCCAAGCGTCGAGACCACCAGGGGGGAGCCCACGCCCTCGTCAAATGGCCCCTGAAGGTAGATAAGATAGGTCCATCGGGTAGGACCGTGCTTGCCCTCCACTCCTCTCTGGACTCGTGTGTGCCTGGCCAATGCCACGCGTCGACACCCTGTGCCGCCATAAAACCCATAATAACCAAAGCACTAGGCAGTGCCAGCCGCTCGCCCATGAAGCATTAGACATCCTGGAGGAGGTGGCGAGTGGAGTGGCGAGGAGTCAAATAGCACTAGACCGCAGGCTGACCTAACATGACGAGGCAAGGATGGGTGTGTGCGGGGAGGGGCGTTGGGTCATCATGGGTTGACAGGAACTGGCATTCCGCTCCCCATTCCACTGCTAGCCACCAGTCACTTGACCAACCCACGGCTTGTCTGGCGACCAGGACAGTGACCTCAACGCCGATATGTGAAGGCACAGCGCACAAAGTCCAGGTGGCAATTTGGAAGGAGCGGGTGCGAGGAGGGGCTGCAAGCAGGGCAGCGATGGCATAGGAATGGCTGGTGGTGACAGGACGTGGCAGGCAGAACGTGGCGGCACATGCGCTGCCAGCCTGGATGCCCCACACGCGTGCAGGGCACCCGGGCAGGAGGGTGGTGACGTAGGGTGGGAGGGCAACATGAATGCCAGACTGTGTGTGGCAGGCGGGGAAGGCCGTGGGGAAGGCAAACATAAAAAACCTGCTGCGACAACCCTGGCTAGCGACGCTTGCCCCTTGCACACACATTGGTGGCCATAACCCACGTGGTTTCACGGCTGCGTGGTCCTGTAAAGTTGCCGCAACCTTCATGTGTGCATGGATGTGTGCATTGATAGGACCATGGCGAGGGACAAGAGTTGGCACCCCAATAGTCACAGATGACATCCCTTACCCAGCAAGGCCTGTGTGTGACACCAACAACAAGAATCTTGACTGTGCAACACGGTTACTGTACCGCTGATGCGCGCTGGCTGGCTGCCGCCGTTTGCTGACACGCAGTCCTCATGCTCCAGGCGCCCAGCCAGGCTATAGCACCAGACAGACACGTGTGATGCCACACCTCGCAAGACGCATCAACACTGTGCACCTGTGAGCAGGTGACCAGCATCCACAGACGAGTGCTGACAATATACACCTCAAAATGTGTCTGGGTCTCAGCTGTTACACCGTGAGTCGAAGCCCGCCGAAGCCGTGCAAACGTGTAGCAAACCGTGCCTGCGCACGAAGCGCTGCCTAAAGCACCAGACACAGAACCAGGTACGTCAGGCATATAGTCCGGTGACACCCAATCAAACACGCACTGCAATACAAGGAACTCAGCGCACGGGACAACATCGAAACCAACCTATGACGTAACCCTACATCATTCCCGACGCGTATGCCTGTTCATTCATCATGGACAATCCACTCGGCATGTTTGGGATGTGTTCCATATAACTGGCGTATTTCCACGCCTTCTCCTATCCGGCCTGACCCTTGGGACAATTGCCTATCACTGGCCGAGCACAGGCACTGCCGTGAGCTTATGGCACAGCTGTTCACCTAACATACCCAGTCCCAAGTCATGCATCGAATGCTTTGCCACAGTGCTTTAAACACGACATGAAATGGTTCAGGCTGCAGTGATCAGGCCCAGCAGTAGCCTGGCATGCCCCCACCATCGTCGGCGTCCAGAATCTCCAGTGGCATTTCCATTATGACAATCACACCCTGTCCTGCCGGGACAGGCACCTGGTTTGCGCTGCCTCCCGCTCAGCCGCACAGCTCTTCAATGCTATGGGTCCTTGGCCCTGCTACATGTGATGATGCGCTCACTGTGCCACACAGGCATCAGCACCGCCGTTACCCTGTGGCTTACGCCAGCCAACCAGCGCGCGTACCTAGACTGCCGCATTCCTCTCGTTGCTTGCTTTGGCTTCTAGGTTGGGGGTATGCATCCCACCCCCACCCTCAGTCATCGTAGTCCAGCGCCGCGGCGGCCTCGCGGCTGCTGCTGCTGCCGCCGCCCACACCGCTGGCGGAGGGGTCGGTGTCGCGCAGGTAGACGCGCAGCTCGCCGCGGTCGCCGCGCGTGATGCGCAGCCCGCCCGCGTCCAGGTACGTCACGTCGAAGGTGGCGGACCTGCGTGCGGGCGGTGGAGGGAGTGTTGGAGCGGTGGAAGGGGGGCAGTGGTGAGGGGGGCACTGTGAACCAATCCCGTAGGGAAACACCAGCACTGCAAGGAGAAATTTCAGCCGCGGTGAGGGGGGTGAGGGCTGATGGTGTCTGCACAGACGTACACTGACGCGCCGCTGGATGGGTGGGCGGAAGTGCCACCAGGATTTCAGAGTCTCAAGAGTCAAGACCCTCGTGGGCGGCCCTAAAGTCTCCATGCGGCTGCGTACGGCGCCCCCACCTGAGGAACTTGGGCGGCCGCAGCGGCTCCGGCAGCTGCGGCGCCTCCAGCCGCGGCAGGGGCGCGAACAGGTCGGAGCCCACCAGCTCGCCATACGTCTCCTCGTAGCAGATGCGCACGCCGGCGGGCGGCGTGACCTGCCCGGGAGGGGGGTCGGGACGGGTCGGGGGTGGGGGGGTCGGGTGGGGGCGGGGGGGCGGTCGGTCGGTCTCGGGGTGTGTGCCGGGCAGCTCCCAGGGCAGCAGCGCCGTGCGTTGCCGAGCGTCGTGGGATTGCACAGGTTCAGTGCACTCAAGCGGCGCCGGTCCAAGGAGCACGGGCGACAGTCGCCGCAGGCGTTCGATGCCGCTGTCGCACACGGAGTGCATGCAGCCTCACATAAGGTTGGTTGTGTTCTTGACACGCCGCACATCCCACCCAACCCCATTTAGCCGTTTCCCTCTCGTGGCCGCCCCGCTCACCTCGTAATCGTGCCGCAGAGTCAGCCGCGCAGCCGGCGACTGGCGGTCCGCATCCGGCGCCGGGACCCGCGCGCCGCCCGCCAGCGCGCCCGCCAGCGGCGACAGCGCGTCCCGCAGCGGCCCCTGCGGCAGCGCGCCCGCCAGGCTGCCCAGCCCCTCGCCCAGCAGGCCGCCCAGGCTGCCCAGGGCCGCCAGCGGGGGCGGCGGGCTGAGCAGCAGCTCCACAATGTTGTCCAGCTTGGCGGTGGAGGGGTCGATGCGCTGGGGGAGGGCAGGGGAGAGGGCGGGCGGGCGCAGGTCAGTGTGACGCACATGATCGGTTACTGGGCGGGTGTGAATTGTCTGGACGGTTAGTATCGACAGGTGTGGGCACGGCGGTTATTACTTTATCGGACAGGCCGTGACAGGTGGTGGCGCGACATGCGAGCCCGTGGTGCGGCCAATGCTGCCGATAGCCAACCGCAACCACACGCCGGGCGAGTCACGACCCTGGGCCTGCCGCTCCTTTGCCACCCTGGTGCTCAGTCCTGTGGCCCATGGCAAACCACATTGCCGTATGTGGTGTTTGACAGCACAGCACCAGCCAACACGCGACACACCCGCACACGTAGTGTACCCGCGACCACACCACATGCGAGAGGTCTGCACAAGTGCGTGCCTATGCGCTCGGGTCCTCCCCCCCTGCCCCCCGAGCCCCCCCGCCCCCCCCCCCCGCCCCCCCAGCCGCCCACCTGGTACACCTGGCCCAGCGTGGCGGGGAAGCCCGCGGCGGGCGGCCCCGGCCGGCGCCCGCCAAGGCTGCCTGCAGCGTGTGCATGGCATTGTGGGATTTGGGGGGGGGGGGGGGGGAGTTGCAAGGATATGGAAAAGCGGTACAGGATGCACTGAAGACTGCGTCTTGGGGGAGGGGTCTTGAATACCATCCCAAGCTAAACCCAGCTGAACTAGACAAGGGACAGGCAATGCAATTGCAGCAATACAGAGCAGTACAATACTCAGGCACGGGGGCAGGCAGGCACAGGTGGGTGTGGCATGCGGGCTGAGATGGGCCAGCAGAACAGGGATAAGGCACAGCCGGACAGCGAACATGCGCCCAACACATACTGTTGTTGCTTCTCCTCATTGTGGGCAGTGGATTCTGCCAGAGTTGGGGCCTGGAGCACCAGATGCCCCACAACAACCCCATGGCGCCGCCGCTCGCCCATACTGCCGCATGGGTCCCCCAGACTCCCAGCCTCCCCTCCGCTCACCGCTGTTGAAGCCGCTGCTGTACACCAGCCGCCACGTGCCCGCCAGCAGGTCGGCGGGGCTGGGCGCGGCGGAGGTGGGGGCGGCGGCGGTCGCCCCGCCGCCCGCGGGCGGCGCCGCCAGCGCCACCGGGCCGCCCAGCCCCTCCAGGGCGCTGCACAGCTCGTCCACCTCGGCCGCCTCGCGCGCCTGGTGGAGCGATGGAGCGATGGACAGGAGCGATGGCAGGCGGTTGGCGGTAGCCATCCATGCAAACAGTTGGTGGTTCGGTTGTTTGAAATGTGGGGGTACTGACTGAATGGGTGAGGAAGTGGGGGAAGGCAGGAACGTGCCCAGAGCCGTGGGCCGCGATCCAGCGAAGGCCCATCCATGGCTCCATAACGTTATGCGCCCAGCCTTGGGTTGGGTACCTACCCCTGCCTCTGTTGCGACCCCCCTATGCCACCCAGCCCCACTCCCACACCCCCACCCCCACTCCGCCCGGCCCCACTCCACCCACGTTGGCGGCCAGGCCGCGGTCCAGAGACGACAGCGCCGCCAGCAGCGACACCTGTGACAGCGGGGGAGGCGTGAAGCGACGTGGGCGGGCATGGGAGTGGCGGCTGCGGGTTTGTGTCATACGATTGCAGCCGTGCATCCCTGTGTCAGTGTCCACAGCCGCGCCCGTCCGCTGCCACTTCAGTCGCGCCGCTCATGCCCTGGCGGTCTTCATGACGCGAATGTCTGAACAGACCATTGCAAAGCCCCGCCCGTGTGGAGCATGCCCCCTTGCTTGTCACAGCTGTATATACAAGCACGCGTCGTTATGTCACGCCTAGCGGCCTACAGGTACGACGGCTGCAAAGTTCATTCGATCCATTGATTCCCTCAGGGCTCCATTCCGTCCGCAGCCCGTCTTCCTTTGGACGCCACCCTACCATACCTTCAGTCGTTCGACACGCCGGGCGGTGCGCGCAGCCGAGGGCTGCCACGCTTCCTGGCCCGCGCTACCATGGATGCTGCTGCTGCTGCTGCCGGAGCCGGGCGTGGTGGTGGTGCTGCTGCTGCTGCTGCTGCTGCTGCTGCTGCTGCTGCTGCTGCTGCTGCTGCTGCTGCTGCTGCTGCTGCTGCTGCTGCTGCTGCTGCTGCTGCTGCTGCTGCTGCTGCTGCTGCTGCTGCTGCTGCTGCTGCTGCTGCTGGAGGCGCTGCTGGCGACCGCGGGGGCAGCAGCCGCACTTGGCGGGTCAGCTGCAGACGCAGGCACAGACGGACGCGACTCTGCGTTCGGTCAGGTTCGGGTTTGGGTTGGCAGCGGGATCAGGGTGTGGGGACGGTGGGTTGTAAACACCAGCCCAATCTAAACCCAAGCGAAACTAGACAAGGGACAGGCAGGTGCAGTTTGCGACATTACAGGGTAACAGTATACTCTTGCGTTGCGTGGGGTAGTTCAATTCAATCCCGGGGAGGGTAGGAGTTCGACCGATGAGCCAGGGTTGGCCGTGCAGTAATCACCCGCCGCATGCATGCTGTCTGTCTCCCCAGCCTGGACCATGTGCGTTTGCACCCAGCCTGGCGTCCATGCCCCCCTAGTGTATATCTGTACTCATGCCCTCGCAAACACCACGTTGAGAATCCAAGCCTCTCCCCAACTCCACACAACCCTCAAAAGGCCTCACCCTCAGGTGCGCCATGATCGCCCGAGGCGCCGGCGCGAACGGGCTGCACGCAACCAGCACGGCGCCCAACGACTGTGCCCGTGGTGCGTGCCGGAGCCACACGCGGGTGCAACCTGCACAGGGTGGCTCTGGCCTCTTGATATTGCATATTAGACTCACATCACGCTATTACGCCAACCACACTACTGCCGCAGCTCAGACGAGTTTGCAATCAATGCGCTCAGCGAAAAAGGGGGTCGCTCTTGCTCAGATGCAGTAGTGTCAGACTAGTTCATTCCATGGTGTTAACGCGTGTATGCGAATCGGAACTCACCGCGCGGCATCCCGAGCCCCTACCGGCCCTGTGCACCGGTGCTTGCTACTGAGGAGCGCCATGGTAGACTTCAATCAAAAGAATACCAACTAGCGCAGTCGCATAAAGAATCGCAAGCAGTCTAGCGTTACGAAACGGATGCTGCAGGCGAGATTTAGTCTAAGCGCGGGCTCTGGCTCTGTGTAAATGCAAGCACGCAAGCTGTGTCCTGTAAACTTGTTTAGGTCGACATTCGACATGGTGGACCGTGGCCTGCCCTGCCCATATGGGAATCGGACAGGGGCGGACTCGACCAGGCGCCATGCAGCGGCCTGAGGCCGCAACTAAGTGAGAATTACAGGCGGTCCCTCCGCCTTCGGGGTTCGCGGGTTACTCCCCCGACCATCAGGAAATGCTTACTGTACGGTAGTGCAGGGCAGGGACACCACAGGACAACACCACTTCTTGTTTTTGGCAACTTGCGACCCTCCATCCCCCGCGCACCGGTCGGCCTGGGAGAATCAGGTGGCCCCACACCAGCCTGAAGCTGCCTGAACAACCAGTTGTGCAATTGCCCCACTTGCACCCGAAGTGCACTGCGCATTCACAACAAGGTGCATGTAACCGGTACGTCGAGTTACGTGCGTGCGCCACACTTAGCCGCAGTCCCTATGGATACTGTGTACACGGCACGGATTTCCAGCTGAGGGGCCCCGCCCTGGAGCATCATCCTTGGCCTCATCCCGACCTGGGCACCCCGCCTGCCAACAATGCCCTGCTCCTTTCCAACGACGACCGCCGGCTGTGAGCGCGTTCCCTGACCAACGCCCGCAGCAGCTCGGCATGTGGTGCGTATCGTACGGCACTGCCCAGTGCGGCGATGCTGCCTCATACAGGGTTGCACAGTACGTACTACGCCTCATACAGGGTTGCACAGTACGTACAGTACGTACTAGTGCGCGCAAGTACGTACTACGTACTAGTACGCCGTTCTTGGATGGTAGTACGTGGTAAAGTGTGGTAAAGTACGCTGTGGTTGGGACAACGTTGGGCATCCAAAGGGTTGCTGAGCCGGGATGTTGGACATCAGCACACGCATCCACGCTAGCTGTAGCTGCCTGTCGCGCTCAATGGCCTCGGCATAAACATAACATGTTGTCTGAGTATCAGCAAGTACGAAAACGGCCCCGAACTGACTCGACATCCCACGCGCGCATCCCAACATGCCGAAATTTGTGGGTTTGGCACAGCGTACTATGTCAGCGTACTAGCCTTTGCCCGCCAGCGTATTATAAGCGAACTATGGCGTATCGTACTAGGTGAGCAGCGTACTACGTACTAGTACGCGCATCATAAGCTGGGAGGCTAGTACGGTGCAACCCTGGCCTCATACACAACCCGCTGGGTCCAATACCAAAAACACACTTCCACCTTCCCACGCATGCGTATGAACCCCAGTTGCCTCTGCGTGCGCGTGTTGAGCAGGAGCCATTAGCAATCAAGGGTGCGCTCCATCTCTCCCGTGCTCTGTGGAATTCTTGAGGTATGGTGCTGTGCCCGTCGCCCACGCACCGCCCACCGCCCACCGCCCCTTCGTCTATGTACCATCGTTGCACCCCTCCGCGCACACGCACGTTCCGCCCAGCGACATATACTACGGTAGCTTCTGCTTCACTGACGGCTGCGAGTAGGGATACAGCCCATTCCGCCCACCACACCTTACTCGAGCGTCATTATGCGCGTAAATGATATGCAGGCAGTGCTGCAGGCCCTGGATGGCCGTTCGCCAAGCGACAACCCCGCGTCAAACATCAGGTAGAACATTACTGACGCCCCATCCGTACACGAAGAACACACCTCTCTAATTTGACTGGCATTCGTGTGTGCGTGCTTCATAGGTACAATTCACAGGACCTGCTAACGGGGCAATGCAGTGCATGCCGGGCAACGGTTCTCATACGACGATGCAATAAAATCACAGGATTGCTACGAAACGCGCCGTGCCCCGGCCATCAGGCGTAGCCCTTTCCCAGTCGATTTAGAAGGCAGGGAAGAGCTCGCCACGGGTGCCGCCGCCGCCAAGAGCGCTGCCGGCTACCTATGGCTCTGCGGCTGCCACGGCTGGAGGGGCAGAAGCAGCCGCCGTGGGGGTAGCTGCCGCTGCAGCCAGCCGCGAACTTGACTGTTGTTTCGTCGGCGCGGTGTGGGCCGCCGTAGCTGCCGGCGCTGCCGCTGTGCCCGCCGCAGACGTCGGCGGGGCGATCGCCACCACCACCAGCGACGGGGCGCCGGCGGATGGCGCACTCCCTGCGGCGGCTGCGGCGCCAGTGGCCCGGCTCGAGCCCACGTCCACCGCCGGTGCCACCGCGCCAGGCGGCGCCATGGCCTCACTTGGGCTTACGCCAGCACCACCGCCGCCACTATTAAGCGAGGCAGGAGCCTGCTGCCGCTTTTGCTGAGGCGGCAGAGGCGGTGGTGGCAGGGCTGACGGTGGCGGCGGCGGGGCCGCGCCCTTCGCGGGCGTGTCAATGCTAGTGTCAGCAGCGGGCTTCTTGGCGGCCTGTTGCGCCTCCACCAGCTTCCACTGCGCAGCGGCGGGGCGGGGATTGGCAGGGCACATAAGAAACTGTTGCAGCTGCGGAGAAGCCTAGCGCGTGTTAAACATGCACGCCCAAGCAAGCTGCGCACGTACGCACGCGATGCCTGCCTTGAGTACGTACACAGCTGCTGTCGCCAGCAGGCGGCGGCGGAGATGGAGGGAACAACATGCCCAGTAGCGAATGGACTGCCAGTCCGCCTGATTGGAGGCGGAACCCCATTGATCCCCCACACCAGCCCCGTCAAATCCAGCCACCCCCGCTTCTCCCAGCAGCCACCCCCGCTTCTCCCAGCAGCCACCCCGCTTCTCCCAGCAGCCACCCCGCTTCTCCCAGCAGCCACCCCGCTTCTCCGACTACTCACGTGCTCGTAGTTCTTCTCGAAGCACGCCTTGAGCGGCTGGGCCCCGGGGAAGGCTCCGGCGATGGCGTGCACCAGCGGCAGCCCCACGAAGTCGTAGAAGCCGACCTGCAGGTGCGGGCGTGGGCACGGATGGGATGGAAGGGGTTGCATGGAGTGGGGTGTGGGGACGGGGAGAGTACACATCAGGAACACATCAGGGATGACGGCAGCCCACAAAGGTGCTACTAGCATCAGGTATCACACGCACCCAAGTCCCCATGCATTCAGCTAGGCCCTCGCCCTCCCGCGCGCACCTGGCTCTTGCTGACTCCCTGCTTGGCCCGGTCGAAGAGGGGGCTGATGGGCAGGCCCAACGCGCGCTCGCGGTCGCCCTGGCGGAAGAACTCCTCCTCCAGGCCCGCCAGCCAGCGGCAGTGCACCTCCAGCGACTCGCCCAGGTGGCCGATGTCGGCCGCCTTGAGCGCCACCTGCAGCCATCAATCAGTGATCGCCGGGCACTTCATTTCCGAGTCCAGAACATCAAATGCCCCTTCGCGGCGTGGATGCGGTGGTGGATTACATGCAGCTGGAGCGAGCCAGCCGTGCCCACAGCCCCGGCCCGCAGTGGACGCATGGCATGCTGCTGTGGACCCCAATAAGGGCAGGGATCGGTGTCAGGCCGTGGTGTCAGGCGCAGTCTTTCGCACAGCCCCCAACCTGCTACGCCTGCTGCCTACCCTGCCTACCCTACTCTGCAGCAGCACATGCATGCGCGCGCTATCGATCACTCGCTCTATGCATCCAGCTCCAAATCCGTTACCGTACCGCCGGGACGTTTTTCCCGGTGCTACGTTTTTTCTAGTGGCCGTGTAAGTGTATCAAAACGTTTCTATGTTTTTCCGACCCAGTGGGATTTAACCGGCACATTTTCGACAGCACGGCGCGCTACACAGCACTGCACAACGCGTGTCCATACCATGCATCCTGTCATGCCACCGCCCTTCCTGCCGTGCCAACTTCCGACACTGTCGTGTCCAACCTACCTGTCCTGCCTCCGGTCAACACCACCTGCAAGAATTTGTGGCTGGTGGGCGTGTAAAGCTGTCCGCGCCCTCCCCCGGCACCCCTCCCCCGGCGCTCCTTCCCTTGCGCCCCTTGGAATATTTGTGTCGCCGCTAAGGCTTTTTCGGTAGGCGCGAATGACCATTTAATATTTTTCAAAATATGTTTATATAAATAATCACCTGCAGGCTCAGCATGCGCTCCGTGTCATCAACGGGCCGCGGCGCCGCCTCCACGGGCAGTCGCAGCGACGCGCCCGTTTCGGAGCTGCGGTCCTTGTGGCCGCCGCCGGACCCCGCCGCCCCAGCAGAAGCTGCAGAAGCCGCGCCACCGCCGGCGCTGGTGGCGATCATGGCCCTGCACACCAGGTACGAGCCGCAACAATCATGGGATGGCAGTCTTGCACACCGAGTGGTTCAGTCCCGACAAAGCAACATTTGGTTTGCGTTGCGGGGATGGAGATCCCGTACGTGCGCAGGACCCACCCGCCCTCCAATCACCAACACACACACTCATCAAATCACAAGGAACGTCAGCTCAATCAGATTTACGCGGCGCGCACCCAATGCTGCGGCGGCGTGCGCTGGCAGCAGCCACCGGCTGCTGCTGCAGCTGTTGCTGTGATGGCTGCTGCTGCTGCTGCGAGCTGCTGTAGCTGGTCAGGCGGTGCACGGTGTTGAAGTGCGAGATGATGGCAAAGTGCTGCTTCATGTCGGTGGCCATCACCATCTCAATGACCTGCTTGCGGAAGGCGGCCTTCTCCGGCTGCGACAGCGGCGCCAGCGCGTCTAGCTCGGGCTGCAGCGCCATGAGCCCGAAGCAGGAGGCGGTGTGGTGGTTCTCCAGCGGCGACTTGTCGTTGTAGCGGATGGCGAGCATGTCGTTGGTGGCGATCAGGAAGTCGTTGGTGAGGCCGGGGTGGTTGTGGTCGTGCACGATCTGCGGCAGCGAGGATGGAGTGGATGGTGCAGGGCTTAGAATCGTGAGCGGGCATGCGGGACAGGGCTCTAAATTTGGCGCATGATATTGATGCGTACAGAGTAGCCGTGATGTCACTGATGATGCGGACTCTCTACAGCACTACTACTCACCGCCGCGAAGTACGCGGCCAGCAGCCCCTGCATGCACGCAGCAGTCGAGGGCGGGCGTGGCCGGATGGTGAGTGGGCCGCGATGTGCATGAGTGCGAGAACAAGGGTGCGTGAAAACTACAGCAAAATCGGCACCAGCACCAGCACTAACTGCTCCAGTAGCTATCGGGCAGGCAGGCACCACATACGCATGCCCCCCACCCCCCTCGCCCTCACCAGGCGGTCCAGGTAGTGCACGTGCAGCCCCGCGCCGTGGATGATCACGTGCAGCGTCTGCAGCACGTCGGCGGCGTGCGTGGCGCTGTGGTAGGGGTTGTCGGTGTAGCCTGCCGTCCGTTTGGTGGGGAGTGCGTGGAGTGGGGCAGAGAGGGTGTGGAACGAAAGGAAAATGGAAGGGTGGGGATGAAGGGGTGGGCATAGGCAGCGTTGGTGGTGCCAAGCAAGGGGGGTCGGGGTTGGGGGGGGTGCAAAGATGTAGGAAAAGCGGTACAGGATGCACTGGGGGGGGCATCCGTTCATGTGGTCAAAGGTGCACATAAACCAAAGGTTTGGCAGGCACCGACGCCCAGCGGCACCGCGCGCGGGTACGACAGGAGTGGGCACTGGGGATGTATGTACGCAGCACGCAGCACGCAGGGGCACGCCGCAATCAACACGCACCGTGAATGAATGCAGGCACGGCATTCGTGTCCGACCAACCCACCCAAGCCAAATGACAACCCAAACAGCTACCTCGCCACTCACCGGCCTCCAGCGCGCGCAGCATGCGGGCCAGGACCGCGGGCTTGATCTTGAACCTGGCGATGAGGCCCTCGCGGTGCATCAGGTAGAAGGCCAGCGCCGACAGCGCGTGGCCCCGTGTGGCGCCCGCCAGCTGCCAGGCGTCGAACGTCCAGCTGCCGTCAGCTCGCGCCAGGATCCTCTCCACCTGTGGTAAGCGCAGTAGTAAGGCCGTATGCACCCGTATGTGGGTTGGGCCGCAGCGTGTGGATATGCAACGATGGGATCACCGCGTGTGCATGCATCGATCGGGGCATGCGGCGAAGGCCCTATCTGCAGCGGGAGTGCAGCGGTGCGGTGCGGCGCATGGTCGGTCGGCACCGGCTGCCGCATGCCCGTGCCGCACGTGAAGGCACACGGCCGGTCTGGAAGCGCCGCACTGCAGCGCACCTCTTCAATGACAGGTGGTGGTGGCTGGGCCAGCTGCGGCAAGGGCAGCGATGCAGGGGACCGGAGAGCCTCCTGCGCACCGGCAGACACGGGCCTCCCGCCACCCACCGCCGCCGCGACCAGCGCCCCCGCCTGGTTGCCGCTCGCAGCTGAGCCCTGCTGCCGGCGCAAGCTGCTGCTGCTGCTGCTGCTGCTGGCGCCGCTGACGCCGATCGCCTGCCCGAGCAGCCCCACCATTCGTGTGACCGCACCGCTAGCGCCCACAATGCTGGTCTTTCCGTCCCTGCTGGCGGGGCCGGACCCACCGCCGGCGGCAGCGGCACTGCCGGCCGCACCGCCGGCCGCAGTGCCAGCTGCTGCTCCCGCAGCGGTGGTGGTGCTGCGCGCGCCGCCGCCGCCACCGCTTTCATCGGCGGATGAGTTGATCAGCTGCTGGGGCGCCACCGAAACTGCTGCTGCTGCTGCTGCTGCTGCAGGGACGCGGCTGCTGGCGACGACGACAGCGGCAGGATTGGGATGCGCGCCGCCCGGCGCTGCCGCCGCCACGTCGTGCTTCAAATCCCCCAGCGCGATGCTGGCACACCCATCGGATTCAAGCGCCGTGGCAGCAGTGTCCAGCACCTGCTGCTGCTGCTGCTGCTGCTGCTGCTGCTGCTGCTGCTGCTGCTGCTGCTGCTGCTGCTGCTGCTGCTGCTGCTGCTGCTGCTGCTGCTGCTGCTGCTGGGAGTTTACAAACGACATGCGGCCCACAGCGGTAGTTGACAACTGGCATGCGGGCGACATGCCCACTAGCTGCTCGCCTGCCGCCGCCGGCGGCGACGTGGGCCCCGCCATTGTGGCGGCCCCAAGGAACGTGAGGGGCGCAGTGGTGGGTGTCGGAGGCTGCAGCTGTAGCTGCTGCAGCTGCCGCTCCGCATGCAGGATGGGTACGCCAGGCACGGCCGCCGCCGCCGCCGCCGGCCCAGCAGCCATCAGCAGCTGCGGTGACATCAGCAGTGCCAGGGCGCCGCTGAGATTGTCGAAGTTCGCCTGCTGCTGCGGCTGCTGCTGCCCGCCGCCACCGCCGCCGGCGCCGCGAGTGGGACTGACGACGCCTGTCAGACTGCGGCTGTGGGTGTGGGCGGTGGCGGCGCTGTAACCGGTGCTGCGGTCATCATCCGCGCCGCCACACTTGCCCGGACCCAGCTGGATGCCGATGCGGGTGCAGGAGTCCTCAGTCATCCCGAAGCGCTCGTCACTGTTGCCGCCGGCCGCTGTGGCCCGCTCCGAGTCGGGCCCCGCGCCGCCGCCGCCGCCCAGCTGCCGCATCAGCGCCTGCACCACGTCCGACTGCAGGCAGGCAGGCAGAGAGGGGTGGCGGGGCGGGGCAGCAGGACGGCGGGATGGGGGAAAGATACGGTACACACGTAAATAGACGCCAACGGTTGCTGAAACGTCGCATAGCCCGTACCCACCGGGAGCAGGCGGGCGGCAGTGGCCCCTATCCTGCACACCCGTGCCCCGAGCGCCTCAACACCTGCCTCTTCACAGCAATCGCGCAACTCGGCTGCTGAACAGCTGCGCGATGCGATGCGATGCGATGCGATGCAGTAGTGCACGCGCAACGGCACTGACACCAAATTAAGGTTTTCTGACCCCCCAAAACCCTTCCTGGCGGCACGGTACCGGTACTCACGTCGAAGTTGGCTTCCCTGAGCCGGCCCCGCAGGTCCAGCGGCTGGTACACGTCCGCGTTGCGCAGCAGCGCCGTGCGGATGAACACCACATCCCGCAGCTCGGGCGCGCGGCCCTGCAGCAGCTCGCCCATCATCTTGAGCAGGAGGTCCGCGGGCGTGTCTGCCGGCGGCGGGCGATAGGTGGGCGGTGGGGAGCGTGGATCGGGAGCAAGGGCGGGGCAGGTAGGGATGGCAGCAGAGGCGTTGTTAGTTGGAGGGCAGTGCCCGTCTGCGCTGTGACATCTGCGTGGCGGGCTAAATCCTAATCCTGCTGTGTGACCGCTGCTGTCCTACACTCGAACCGCCATGCGCGGGCAGCCTCTGGGTGCGTGTGCATCGGAAGTGGCGGCAATCGATCGATCGAGCTAGGTGCTTTGCTTTGCCTTACCAGGCCGCTGGATGCGCGCCCCCAGAGACGCCGCGTCGTCCAGCTTCAGGTCCCGGATCACCTCCTTCGGCAGCAGTGCCTCTAGCAGCGACTGGTGGCGGCGCCTGGGGGTGGGGGGGGGGTCGCAGGGCAGGGCAGGGGCGAGGCGGGATCAGCGGCGCGCGCGGTGCTCAGTCAATTGGCCGCAGCACACAAACGGCGGTACGGCAAATGTCGGCAACGTACGGCAGATGTCGGCAACGTACGGCAAATGTCGGCAACGTACGGCAGATGTCGGCAACGTATGGCAAATGTCGGCAACGTACGGCAGATGTCGGCAACGTATGGCAAATGTCGGCAACGTATGGCAAATGTCGGCAACGTACGGCAGATGTCGGCAACGTACGGCAGATGTCGGCAACGTATGGCAGATGTCGGCAACGTACGGCAAATGTCGGCAACGTACGGCAGATGTCGGCAACGTACGGCAAATGTCGGCAACGTACGGCAGATGTCGGCAACGTACGGCAGATGTCGGCAACGTACGGCAGATGTCGGCACAGCGGCGCGAGTGCTTTTGCAATCGCCAAGGTGCCGCGGCCGCCCCTACTGCTGCCCTGCACTGCACGCACCTGGACACCAGCACCGCGAACAGCAGCGCCGCCGTGAGCGCCGCCAGCAGCACCACGCCCGCCAGCATGGGCGCGTACCAGGGCCGGCCCCAGCCCTGGGCGGGCGCCACCCGGACTGTCCACTGCACACGCACATGCACATGCACACGAGGGCGAGCAGGCGGGAAGGGGATGGGGGCTGGAAGCGATGACTGAATGCCGGGCGCAGGGAGAAGGAGAAGGTCGGGCTGCTGTGGGCATGCGCGTCAAGGCCTTTGGACACTTTGTACTGGCTGGCGAACAAGTTGCGTAACTAGTGGTGCGTTTGGAATGGGGGGAGCGAGCTTTGCAAGGACTTACGGTGGCCTGGGGTAAATGAATGAGCGCCTCGACGGGTTCGATGGGTCGTGAGGCGCTGCAGGCACGATGACACACAGCCGTTAGCGGGCAGCAGGCAGGCGAGATTCAAGGGTTGAGCTCACAACAGTCGCGTGTGGGGCTCGCTCGCCCGCACACGGCCTTGGCGGCTGCACGCTCCTCTCTGCCGGTAGCTGCCCAGCAGCGCTGCTGGGTCTAAGAGCTAAACGGGGCCCGCGCCCGCACGGCGGCCTTAATGCATGTGCCGTGGCAGCGGCCGTGAGCCAGCCTCGGCCGCCACTGCGCGTGCCCACCTTCACGCCGTGGCATGGACGTACGTGCGTACGGCGCGCACACGATGACACTTACGTGCGTGTGAACGGCCCCACCATTGCCCCCACCCGCCCTCATCCGCCCACCCCGCCCACCCCACCCCGCGCCGCCCCACCTGGCCGCCATGACGCCCGGCAGCTCCGTGGTCACGTCCGCCGGCGCCTCCACCTCGTAGGCGTAGCCCAGCACGTCCAGGCTGCGCAGCTTGGAGCCGGGCGCGGCGAATATCACGCCCAGGTCGACCAGGCCGGCAGCCTGTGGGTGGGGGCCGGCAGGCCGTACGGCCGCGTGTAAACGGCGCGTACGTGTGGTGAGGGCGGCGTGGAAGCACGCAGCAGGGGATGGAGCTGACGCCGCCACGAACGCCTAACATGCAAGGGGCCCATAACTTCACGCTGCTTTATTGCGTCCTGCCATTGGCCCTGCTGCTGCTGCGCACTCACCAAGCCCCACACCGCGGTGCGGTTCACGGGGTCATATTCACACGGCGCCCCGCAGTCGGACCAGGCGTGGGGGATGCCAAAGTCCGCGTCAGCTGCGTCCACGCCGGAAATGAAGATGGGCGTGTTCACGGCGATCCCGAAGCTGTCTTGGCCGAACGAGAGCGGCCCCGCAACGCCTGTGGGCGAGTGAGTGTGAAGAGGAGGCGAGCGCCGCTCACGCTGTATTCGACTGCCGTGGCCCAGTGGCAGCCCACCGTGTGCGGCTGTGCGCGCGTGAGTGCGATTTCCGATAAAGTGTATTCCCATATGCTCCCAGTTGTGCGCGCCAAGTTACGCGGCAGCCCCAGCAGGATTTGGAAACTGGCCTCGTGTATATTGAGTGCCCAAGCAGCTGCTGCCTGCCCATCACCAGGTGTGGCGCGCGGCCACTGCCGCACGCACACGCACGCACCGATGCTGATGCGGCCCCGCAGGCCGGCCAGCACGGACAGGCGGTTGGTGGCGGAGGAGTTGAGCAGGTCCAGGCCCAGCGCGCCCTCGTTGCGCGCCAGCGGGTGCAGCAGGCTGATGACGCCGTGCGGCATGAGCTCCAGCACCCGGATGGCGCCGCTGGCCACCTGCAGTGCAGCGGTGCGGTGCGGTGTGGGGTGGGGTGGGTGGGCAGCTGCTGGAGACAGGCCAGCGGATGACAGGTAGGAGGGTAGAAGGGTAGCGCTGGGCGGCAGGGTGAAGAGCTGCTGCTGCCCAGAACGTCCATTGTGGGAGCAGGAGGGCTGCTGCTACCACAACGTGGCCCACTACCCGGCGCCGGCCCACCTGGGAGTGATGCAGCAGCGCCGGCGCCAGGCCCGCGAATGTGTCGGCCACGTCCGCGTACTGCCGGGGGGGTGGGGGGCAGGAGGGCAGGCAGGCAGGCAAGGCAGACAGGTCGTACGACTGTGTTATGTGCAATGTACTACACATCACAAGCAATCAAGGCAGTCCGCAAAGGGGTTTACCGGTAGGATGGTGAACGCGTGCCTCGCTGACAAGTGGTCCCCGACTATGTGGGCGAACACTATTATGCGAAGCGTGCTGTGCTGCGCACACCGCAGTGCATTCCGCGGCCGGCCCACCAGCTCTATCCGGATAACCGCCCATGGGCTACTCGGGTTCCAGATAGAGGCCGGCCGCACCCACCTGTGGCCTGTGCACCACCATGGCTGACAGCGTCAGCACCGGTGCAATGGCGATTGATATCTGCTGCTCCAGCCACCGCGCCGTGTCAGTGGCCTGTATCTGCGCCCGCTCCTGTGTCGGGCAAACGTGTGCACGTGTATGGTTTGTCACGTCCTTGCTCCTCAACGGATCATGCATTCATGCTTTTCAGGCCACTCAAAACTCACAAGAATCACGCCATGCCCAGAACTTGAACATGTTCGCCTCCCCCCATGTGCCCCGCCTCACAGGCTGCCGCATCACCCACCCAGACCCACCCTCCTATTAAACTTTGAAACCTACCCGCCCCCACCCCCGCGAAACTTGGAACCTGCCCTCCTCCCGCGCCCCCGCCTCGCCCCCCTCCGCAGAAACCTAAACCCGCCGCCCCCAACCCCAGAGACCGGCGGCAATGCCACTGTCTTCAATATGCATCAGCTTTCCCACAGCTTGCCGGTGATTGAGGATTCAACCCAGAGCCAACCAAAATGAGTGCACACGGCATTGCTCGTAGTTCAGAGGAGTCAGCGTTTCTGAGGCGCAGGTCGCACCTGTTCAAACACAACTTCCTTGTGCTTGATGTAGGTCACCACCCAGATGCCCAGGCCCACCATAACACAAAACAGAAGGCATGGCCAAATGAACGTCGACGGCCACCGCCGAAGCAGCTGCGCGAGGGCCTGCAACAATGAGAGACTTTACTTTCATTGTTGACAACAGCAGCGCAAAAGCCTCGACAAGGAACCCTCGCTTGAGTCACCTTGCACTCGTTCCGCTTCTCCCGCAGCCACGCCGTGAGCTTATAATGCCATGATGCTCGTTGGTGAGATTCCATTTCAACAAGTGCATGCGTTGAGCAATCGATCGCGTCTTCAGTGTATTGACCTAACAAGTGCCATGTGGGCCGCTACAATACCTTCATCAGTATGCTATGATACGACTGCTGCCAAGAAGACACACGGGTTCACTGAAAGTAGCGCCCCAAGCTCGATCCAGATCGACGACGTCAATATTATTTAACGCGACCTTGCAAAAATACATCCGGAATGTATTTTTTGAATGCTGGCTTGTCTACTGGGAGGTTACAGCAGAAACCGATGCCTGGAACGTCAGCTTCACTCATTTTCAAAACTGTAAGACGCCATTAAATCTGCACTTTAGGAATGAGTTGCGGTTGACAACATTATGAAGCGCAAGAAGGGGATGTGTGCTCAGGAAGGCCACCGGCGGACCTGCGGCGCCCCCTCGCCGCCATTACTCAGTTGCCCGCGCCCGCAACCACACGTGCCTCAATCACTCCGCTCCCCACAGCTCACATGCTGGGGCCAGGGGTCCAAGCTGCGTGCGCGGGATAGCCAAGATGCCGCCGGAACCGAGATGCCCGACCAGACCCACCCTGGTGGTCGAAGTGAGTGGGCAGCAGGGGAGGTGCCCACGGGAGGTGCCCCCCTGTGCGTGCCTGGGTGCGCGGTGCCCACAGCGCGGGCGCGATCGGATTGCACCCGAGGTGTCTCGACCAACTTTCCCCCGCCCCTTCCTTGATACAGACCTTGAACCCCGAATCACTACTGCCGCTGGGTCACTGGGTGGCTTTGTGGCTGCCTGGCTGGGTGGCCAGGACCACAGGCAAATGCTGCTCGAGCCAGTCAAGCGCGAGTGCGTGACTGGTTCTGGGGCGGCTGTTCGTGGGGCGGCTGATTATTTAAGCCCCTGGCCGTGTGTGGCCTGCGGTGTGTGGTCCTCCTGAACAAGCATCACAGCATCACAGTTTCTGGGGTTTGTGGATTAATCCCCCGACCATCACCCTTGGCAACAATTGCTTGCCTCATTTAATGGCGTGCATGCGTGCGCCTGCGTTGGGGCCCGTGCTATCGGCGGTTTGGATATGGGCATTGGTTGCGTTTTGAGCCCCATGAGCGCATTAAATTAGGGGGAAAGCGGCGTGAAGCAAGCCCCCCCTCCCCATGAGCACCCTTGCCCCCAGTCCGTGCACACACGTTTCTTGTTCGTGAATATTTCGAGACCCAAAGATGCAATTCAGTCACGAGACCTCCTGGCATTTCAAAACACGCAGCAATACGGTATCCCTGCAACGTACCCCTGCAACGGCATCCCTGTTACCCAACGAAATCCCTGTAACCAATCAACTGCACACGCGCTCCGATTACTGTAACACTAGTGACACGCTTACCAAAGAATCAACCCATGAACCCCCAGTCACAGTGTTCAGCATGTTAATTCAGGCCGGTTCTTCATCCGTGAACCTTTGGAGGCCCAAACGTACGTACGTGACAACGGGAAAATGGGAAATGGCTCATACTGGCCACCAGTACGGTATCCCCTATCCTCACGGCTGTAGCAGTTCACAGGGCGCTGGGGCGGCCTGTGCAGGCCGGGTCTGGGACCCGAACTGCCCCGTACTGCCCCTTACAGATGAAGCGGCATCGCCACGTGTGGGCACGAACGCATTACCTTGACTAACCCCAGGCAATCCACGCGCTGCATCTGCGCTGCTGTGTGTCTAGGACCGCTCCACAAACAGGAATTGGATCCGTGAAATCCAATCACCCAGCTGCTGCCGCACGCCACCGTCGGCCGCGGTGCCCCCTGCCGCCGCTGCATCCCCGCTCTCATCTCCATAATCACCGTACCCGAGCTCGTAGTGCAGCGACTCAGCAAAGTCGTGCGCCCAGCTCCGGAAGCCCGCCAACTCATACCCGGCCGGAACCGCCACCCACTCCGGCCCCGAAGTCGACTGTGAGGACTCCCCACTGCTGCTGCTGCTGCTACTGCCGGGAAGCGTGGCGCTGCTGCTGGTGCATGCGGCCCCCAGGCGGATCGTGGCTCCCGCCTGGGTGCGCAGCGCCAGCCCGGCCAGCCCGTGCGCGTAGGAGCTGCCGGGCGCGGCGGCGCAGCAGGCGGCCAAGTGGGTGATGTTGAGGCGGGTCAGGTCCAGCCGCGCGTCCTGCTGCTGCTGCTGCTGCTGGCCGCCCTGCTGACGGTCCCGGCCCCGGGCCCGAGCTGGCGCGGGTGGTGATGAGGCGCGTGCGGGGCCGCCGTGCGACGGGCCGGCCAGTTCCTGCTGCTGCTCCTGCTGGATGGATGGGTGGATGGGTGGGGGCGTGCAGCAGGTCATGAGGTGCGACGGAGGGGGCGGAGTCAGCAAGGTAGGGTAGGGCGGCGTTCGGGGATGGGGGCGGGGCAGCAGGATATGCGATGCCTACGTGCCCGCGAGGCGGGTTTGCACCGCATACTGCACACGGTAGGTGGGCATGCCGCGTGTGTGGCGCTGGCGGTTCCCATGCATGTGCGTGTGCGTGTGGGGGCAGGCCGGTGACTTGCTGCTGGGCGGGTGCGCGCGCCGATGGAATGGCGCGGTGTGTTCGTGTGCGTGCCAGTAGCGTAGCGGTTTGCAGCGGCCGTGTGAAGAGTGCACGGTAATGCGCTGTGAAAGCAACACTTGAAGAACGTCAGCTTGCAGGGGGTACACACGCACCTGGTCGTCCGCATTGCCCCTCAGCAGCTGCTGCTGGCGCTGGTACTGGTGCAGGTGCTGGTGCTGGTGCTGGGCATGCAGCCGCCTCCCGCTGCCGCCTGTTGTTACCGGCGTGGCCAGGCTGCTGCCGCCGTGGTGGAGGTAGTGGCTCCGCAGGTGGTCGAGCACCTCTCCACTGGCGCGGTAGCTGACGCCGGACAGGCGCAGGCGGTGGTCCGCCGCCAGCAGCGCCCCATCGCTGACGCAACCGCCTGCTCCCCCCACTGCTCCCCCCACTGCTCCCGCCGCGCCGCAGTCGGCGTAGCCAAAGCCGCCTGCAGCTGCATCCGAGGCGTCGGCTCCGGCGCCGCCGCTGCCGCAGAGCACAGGGCCGGCCACGATGCGGCCACCAGCGGGCCGCTGCCGGCCCGCCGCCGCGGCGGGGTGCAGGGGGTGGCGGCCCGCCATGCACGTCTGCGTGCGAAACACAATAACCGCCCATGAGACCGGGAGTATGTGCGCCGGAGGAAGGGTTGGTGACGAACGGCTGGCAGGCCTAGCAAGCGGTCATGCGCCCCAAGGCATGCATGCATGAATGCGTGCACATCGACCCGCCGATCCATGCGCTGGGGTGCGGCCGAGTAGCATCGTTCGTTCATTCGTTCCGGACCGAGCAATTCCATGGGCAGTAAGTTTCGGCAGTTGTATGGGAGCTAACGGGGCTCCGGGGCCAGCCAATCAGCACGCTACATTGATTCCCTGTGTTTCAAGCTGTGACCCGATCGCTATGTGGCTAGCGTCGGTAGCGTCGGCCTGTGCCCCGAATGGCCAGGATTTCCCAGGATTCACCAACCACCCACTGCCCTCCCCCCTACCTCGCCCCTTGCCCCAGTGCCTCCCGCACCTGTCAACGATGCTTGGTAATTAGATTGCAGGGCGCGGCCGTGCGCCACGTCTGAACCCGCCAACGCAAGCAGCATCAGCAGGCGCAGCATCTCGCGCAGCTGAAAACGATAACCGCCGCCGACTGCACCGACACCACCCTGTAGGCCTGACCATTTGGCCCCAGCCGCACGCATCTGCATAACGGGTTTAGTTACCCGTGCAGCCGTCAAGCCAAGGTCCTGGCGGACGTCCTGCCAGCCGACTGTACCAATGAATCAAGACGAGTGTGTTGCAAACCGAAGATAGAATCTGCAAGCTCAAGCCCAAGCTCGATAGAGCATTCAAACCGAAAACCCAGCAGCAGTGCGTCACTGAGAGGCTGAAGCACGGTCTTTTAGTACCGCGCCAACCTAGTTTCTAGGTCGCGGCACAGCATTTCGAGCTTTTGTCAAGCAATGCATTTCAGTATCCGTTAATGGTTATAGTAGGACACGAAACTGGGAGTTTCGGGTTGAAGGAGGCAACCGCGTCTGGACGGGTTACAGCGACGGGTACGCGGCGGTGATGGTCCAGCAGCTTTCCCGGTCGTAACTGCTGGCTCCAAGACATATCTTTATATTCGACACTAGAGCGGGAGCGTCAGGTGACCCGCTGCCTGGCAAGTGGTGAGCCCAGCAGCGCGCCCGTTCGGCTCGCGCAGTCGGCTGCTGACAGCACCGAATGCCGCTCTACGCCACGACCATTACATGACAATTTGCATGCCGGATGCAACATGTCGGGAAGCATCCCAATCGCCGGGACCGCACTCTTCCAGGGGCGCTTTTACAAGCTGGATGCGACGGGCGCATCGCTGCAAACACGCCACCTCGCAAAGTTGCACACACTTCGCCATCGCGCCACTCGACGCCGCCGGCATCCCGCACCGGGCGCACCCGCCTGCGCACACCGGCGCCCGCCGCTGGCCTCTGTCCGCCCAGCCGCCGAGTGCACCGGGTCCAGTGCCCACCCCGCCGCCCATCCGCCGCCCAGCCGCGTGTCGCCCACCCGGCTGCGAAATCACAAAGCGAGCACACTCCACCCACAACAGCCCCCTCCCCCCCCACACACAGTGATTGCTCGGCCCTCAGTGCCACTCTTGCGCCGCACCAGGCCGGCGCGCGCCACCTCCCATGGGCAGCGCCAGCGGCAGCGGCAGCGCCAGCCGGGCCTCAAACTTGCGCTGCAGCCCTCAGGCGACAGCCAGCCGCCTGCTACCGCCTGCCTGCTACAGCCTGCCCTCCACGCCGCCTGCCCTCCACACGGCCGCCTGCCACCGCCTACAGGCTGAGCCGCATGCAGCGCATCAGGCCGCAGCGCCAGCCCACCAGCACCCACACCGGGTCGCCGGCCGCGCCGCTGCCGCCCACCACGCCCTCGCTGGGGCCGCCCAGGTCCCCGGGCATGTACTCCTCCCCCTGCTGCCGCTGCCGCGCCGCCGCCTCGCCGCCGCCCGCGCGCGAGACGCCGATGCCGCGCGGGCCGTACGCGCGCCGCCGCGGCCCCTCGGCGCCGGCACCGCCCTCCACGCCCTCCGCCTCCCCCGCTTCCTCCTCACCGCCGCCGGCCGCCGCGCCCGCCAGCTCCGCCTCCCGCTGCGCCGCCGCCGCCTTGCGCTGCGCCAAGGTGGTCGTCCGCCCGCTCCCGACCCAGTTCGGGCGGCTGAGGACGGCGGCGCCGCCGGGCGGCACGGACGGCGGCGGCAGCTTCACGCGGCCGCCGCGACTGCCCGGGCCCCCGCGGCTGCCCGGACCGCCGCCCCGGCCCCGGCCCCGGCCCCGGCCGCGGCCGCGGCCGCGCCCCTTGCCGGCGCCACCCGCGGCTTCCCGCTCCTCGCCCTCGCCCTCCTCCGCATCGCTCGCGGCGCCCGCCTCCCCCGAGCTCTCCTCCTCCGCAACCACCCCATCCCCATCCTCCTCGCTGCTGCTGCTGCTGCCGCTGCCCGCCTCCGCCTCAAAGTCCGAGTCCGCACCGTCGTCGCTGTCATCATCATCGCTGCTGCCGCCGCTCTTCTTTCCCTTGGCTCCCGCCTTGCCCTTGGCTCCCGCCTTGCCCTTGCCCTCCTGCGCTTGCGCCTGGGCCGCCTGCGCCCGGCTGCGCGCTCGCGCCTGCGCCTTGGCCGCCCGCTCCGTCGCCGCGCCGCTCGGCGGCCCGGCCTTGCCCGCCCGCGCCTTCTTCGCAGCCGGCGCCTCCTCCTCCTTGTCCTCCTCCTCCGCCTCCTGGCCGTCCCCCTCCTCCTCCTCCTCCTCCTCGTCCTCCTCCGCGCCGCGCCGCTTCTTCTCGGCTGTCGCAGCCTTGGGCGGCCGGCCGCGCTTCTTGCCGCTCGCGTAGTAGCCCGGCATCGGCTCGCCACCCGCGCCGCCGCTGCCCCCCGGGCCGCCCGCCCCCGGCCCCGCGGCCTTGCGCGCCAGCCAGGCGTCCTGCGCCCGTCGCCGCGCCGCCGCCGCCGCCGGGTTGGCGGCGCCGGCGCCGTGCGCCGCGCCGCAGCCGGCGCCGGCGGCGGCGCCCAGCCCGGCGCGCACGGTGTAGATGGCTGTGTCGGGGTCGGGGATGATGTCGGCCGGCCGCTGCGATTTGGCGGGCGCCTTGTCGCTGTGTGTGTGTGTTGTGTGGGTGTGGGGCAGGGGGGGAGGCATGGGCGGTTGGGGTGGCTCGCCCACACAACAACAGACTGCTGAGCCCACTGAGCACCCGGCCCCACCCCAATTGGACAACACTAGCCCCCGCCTCAACCCCCCCCCCCCCGCCGCCCGCCTCACCCCTTCCAATTGGCGCCGCCCGCGTAGAACAGCGCCAGGCCCGACAGCTCGGCCGGGCCCAGCAGCCGCAGGCAGGGCCCGTCCCTGGTTGTAGGTGTAGGGGGTTGGGTGGGGGGTTGGGGTGGGGTGTGTGTGTGGGGTGGGGGTGGGGGGTGGGGGTGGATTGCGGTGGGTGGGTGATGGCGGAGGGGGTGGTGGTACTTCCACTCATCTTAGGTATCATCAGGGGATGTTTGGACAAGCGGTACAGGGTGCACTGAAGACCAGCAGCAGATGTGCCGCGGCCCCCCGGGTGGGCATGGCTGCCGTACCGCTTTCCCAACCATCCTTGCATCCAACCCCCGCCCCCGCCCCCGCCCCCGCCCCCGCCCCCGCCCCCGCCCCCGCCCCCGCCCCCGCCCCCGCCCCCGCCCCCGCCCCCGCCCCCGCCCCCGCCCCCGCCCCCGCCCCCCACCCCCACCCACCGGACCAGCCCCGCCAGCGGCACGTGCGGGCGGCGGTACCGGCCGTCTCCCGGGAACTCCCACGCCGCCGCGCCCGCCACGCCGTCGGCGCCGCCGTACAGCACGGCGTGCAGCGCGGGAGAGTAGGTCACGCCCCACAGCCCGCCGTTGGAGAAGGGCTCTGGGCAGGGTGGGGTGGGGGAGGTGGGGGTGGAGGCGTGGGGGCGTGGGGTGGGGGTTGGTTGGTGTGTGTGTGGAGGGTGGGGGGCGTGGAGTGGGGTGGGGGGGGGGGGTCAGGGGGTTGCAAGGTGAAGGAGCTGAAGAGTACGAACCGGCGGCCGGCGGGCGGGCGCCTACACCCCCCAGCCGCCCAGGGGTTTAGCCTTTCGGGTTGGCCTTTTGGGTTGGCAATGGTAGTTCATTTGGGAATGAGAAAACACACTACCCACACGCCCACCCCGCACACACACACCGGCGTTGCGCGCCCGCCGCAGCCCGCCGCCGTAGGCCACCATGCCCAGCCCGCCGCCGCCGTCGTCGCCGCCCAGCACCGGCCCCCGCCTCCAGCAGCAGCAGCCGCAGGCATCCGTCGTCCGCCGCCACGGCCAGGCCGGCGGGGCGGCGCGTCCAGGCGGCGCCCTGCAGGCGGTGGGGGTGGGGTGGGTGGGTGGGCGGGTTAGGCGGGTGGGGGTGTGGAGCAGAGGGAGCAGGGGGTGCATCCAGTGGGAAGGGGCGGGCCACGCACAAACACACACAGCCGCCCCCAAAGAAACAAACCTTAGCTCCCATCCCATCTCGTCTTCATTAATCATAGCTCCTCTCCCACCCCACGCCCTCCACCCCCACCCCCCATCCACGCCCCACCCCCACCTCCACCCCCCACCCCGCCCCCCACCTGCACGTAGGAGCGGTGCATGATGCGGTCCACCAGCGGGCCGCTGCCCACGTCCCTGCGTGTGTAGGGGTGGGGTGGGGGGGGGGGGGGGAGAGGGGGGGGGGGTGTATGTGCGTGTGGGGAGCGGCGGGGGCCACTGCTGGCGGCGGCGGCCGAGCAGTGCGCCGGGGACTGCCGGGGACTGCCACCACCACACAGAAGCAGAAGCAGAAGCAGCCCTGTGCAGAGCCCCCCAGACCCCTGCGCCCCTGCGCCCCCGCCCCGTCCTTGGCCCCACCCCCACAGCCCCGCCCACCTGTCGTCCCATATCTTGACGTGCCCCGAGTATCCGGTCGTGGCAAACAGGTGCCCGCCCAGGCCGCCGCCGCCGCCGCCGCGACCCGCCCATCCCGCAGCCCAGCCCCGCCAGCGCGCGCCGGTCGCTGCCACCCGCCGCTGCCGCGCCGCCGCCGCCGCCGCCGCCGCCGCCGCCGCCGCCGCTGCCGCTGCCGCTGCCGCCGGCTGCTGCTCCCTCCGCCCCTGCGCCCGCCTCCGCGCCCGCCGCCGCCCCTGCGCCGCCGCCTGCCGCCGCCGCCGCCAGCCAGTCGGTGTCCCACACGGGGTTTGACACCACCGCCCGCAGCGCCAGCGGGTAGTCCACACGCACGTGGAACAGCAGCTGTGCAGGGGGAGGGTGTTTGGGCGGGTGGGTGGGTGGGTGGGTTGCATTCATCAGCAGTGGGAGGGGAGGGGCCGCATTTGGGGGCAGGGGCAGTGGGAGGGGCCGCATGCACTACTAGTCCTCCCCTTTTCCACCACCCCCCCACACACACATGCTCCGCCTGTCCGCCATAGACGCTCCCCGCACACACGCCCCCCCCCCCCCACACACACCTGCTGCCGCTCCAGGGGGCCACCCCGCGGCAGCCGCCACAGCGCCACACTGCCATCCCAGCACCCCACCAACAGCGCGGGCGGCGAGGGCAGCCCGCCGCCGCCGCCTGCTGCACCGCCTCCGCCGGCGGGGTCGGGCAGGTGCCAGTCGCAGCAGGAGGGCAGCGCGCCACCCAGGTGCTCGCGGCCGCGCAGCACCACCGCCGGCCGCAGCAGCCGCACCAGCACCGGCGGCGCGGGCGGCGGCGTGGCGCGCAGCGGCGGCTCCGGCCCGGCCCCCGCCGCCGCCGCCGCCTCACCGCCTGCGGGCGTCTCGACCGGCACTATGGCGCCCGGCCCCGGCGTCTCATCCGCCGCCCCCTCTGCCGCCCCCTCCGCCGCCGCCTCCACAGCCCCAGCCGCTCCTGCCGCTGCCTGCCCCCCGGGCGTCCCTGCGCCGCCGCTGCTGCCGCCACCCGCCCCGCCGCCCACCCCGCCGCCGCCGCCCCCGCCGCCCGGCTGCTGCTGCGGCAGGGCGGCTGGGTCCGGCACCGCCGCCACCACCACACTGCCATCGCCCAGCACCAGCGCCAGCAGCCCCAGCACCGGCAGGCTGTGGGGCGCAGCGGCAGAGCCGGCGGGGCCGGCGGTGGCGGCGGCGGCGGCGGTGCCCGGCCCCGCCGCCGCCCCGCCGCCGCCCCAGATGCAGCCGGGAGCGGGGCACCACTTGAGGTCCCAGCACACGGCGCCGTCATGCGCCAGCTGCGCCGCGCAGCGAGGCAGGCCCTGCACGGCACGGCGCAGGGGCGGGGGTTGTGGAGGGGCGGCGCGTGAGCAAGCAGGGGGCGGCGGGAGGCGGAGGAGGCGGGCGGCGGTCGCAAGCGGCGGTTGCGGCCGGGCGGGTGCTGGCGGCGGTGGCGGTCCAAACCTGTGCACCCTGTCAGCTGGGCCGTACCGGACGCCACCGCAGACACACACGGTACACACACACGACACACGCGACACACGCACACACCTGGGGGCACAGGTCCGAGGCCGCGGCGTGCGGCAGCGCCCACAGCTGCACCGCCCCCGGCCCCGACGTGGCGGTGTTGACGATGTTTGCGGAGCGCGCCGCCGGGTGCACCGACACCGCCACCCACTCGTGCTGCGCGGCGGGCGGCAGCGCCGGCCGGGCGGGCGCGGCCCCGCCCGCCGCCGCGCCGTCGCCACCTGGCGAGGGTGCGCCACCCTCCGGGGGCGCGTCTGCAGCCGCAGCTGCTGCGGCCGGGCACAGCGCGGCGGCGGGCACGCCGCGCGGGGGCGGCCGGAACTCCGCGCTCCACACCGGGCCGCCCGCGAACGACACCGCGTCCACCACGAACGGCGACCGCGACGACGAGGCTGCTGCATCACCATCATCGTCGCCGCTGCTTGCAGTCACCAGCGGGTAGGAACTGAACAGAGGAAGCGAGAGCTTGCCCAGCGAACTGGAATCGGGCCGTGGCAGGTCTTCTGGATCTAGCTCGCAATTCGGAGCGAGTATTGGTGGAGACACATGAGAAAATATATGGCCGTAGGGCGTTGCCTCCGCCTCCGCGGCGCTGAGCACCGCGACATCCGCGCGCGAGACCGCCCAGATGCCCTCGGGAGGCACCCAGGCGGACATCTAATAACGTCGTCAGCGCAAAAAGATGCGATGCCAATGTAATGGCGTGTGAAAGTGGTGCCAAGCCAAGAAAGCGGGAAAGTCAACAATCACATTTGCACTACTTGGCTTGTTCAATTGATGTGCGGGTTAAGATGTCAGGCTGTTTACATGCACTTGTGATGCTCCTATTGCACGCGGGGTCGACGCCATGTAGCAGGGTTTGCACCTAGCACGGAACCTTCTGAACGCCACCCCCCCACCCCCCACCCCCCGCTTCCCCCGACTTGCCCCCCGAGCCCCAGCCAGTGTCCGTTTCGGCAGCTTCATCGAATGGTGCCCTTGCCCCCTCGCCAAGCAGTAGTGCTCAATCCTAGCGTACGGGCATTGTGGTGCGGCGCGTGCTGTCTTAGGGACGGAGGGACACAACCGCGCGCCAGCCACCCGGGCCAGCCAACCGTGCATTCCCCTGCCCCTCCCTTTGCCCCGCGAGTTGCCTCTAGAGGCTGGCATGGACTCCATCCTCCCGTGTCGCACTGCTCCTGACAACTTGCCCGATGTGACAACGTTGGGGCCTGCCACGGCCTGCCCCGCCTGCGCATTGGTCTGCCCCCGGAGGAATCAACCAACGGCAACGCCAACGTGTTGGGACAACTGTTCAGGCCCGGCCGCTACCTGCTCTACTCAACGAACGTCATGAGCCATTACATGGATGGTGTGGCCAGGGGCGAGCGTGTGGGATCGGGGAGCTTATGGAGCGAACATCACCATAGTTCACCGTTCTTGGACGTGCCAGTGAATGCCAATAACTATCACCTAATGCACCCCAGTCAGCTTATGGATCGTGGCGTCTCTGATGATACATTGGTGGAGTGGGGGTACATAGGGTGGTCACCTGCTGGGCAACTGAGCTGCCCGTCTTTCTGCTGGGTGATGACCATGCTGGACCTGGTCACTGTTTCGGTATTGACGTGCATTGCGCCGCTGCTGCCTGCTGTCATGAAGAATGATGGTTCCTGGAGAATGTCAATCCCCAAGCCCCAGTCTAGGACGGGGTTGTCCGGCCTGTGTGCCCCAATTTCGGTCACAGTTGAAGGGCGCATTCGTTCGGGACGCCCCCATAACGGTAACACCAAGGTCGGCTGCCCGCATGATTCCGGGGAGAGAGACCAGGTCGGGGTAGACCCAGAGCAGGCGGGTAGGTATGAGGCCTAGGTACACCAATATCGCACGGGTGCCGCGGCATGCTCTCTAGACAAGCCCACCAACTTACCTCTGTAATACGTACCCATTTATTTAAGCTGCAAACATGGTTGCAACCCCGAAGCCTGCCGATGACTCCGAGTTTGTGCCACCCAGCTTTCCGGCAGCGCACTTGCTGTGGCATATCGCGAAGAAAGGCTTCCAGGTAGGCCGCTGCCCCTTGCCAGGGAGGCCGACACAGGCTCGCCCGGGCGGCCGGGACAGACCACATGCGGAACAACCGCAGCGACGAGCCCGGAAGCATTAAGACCCGCCTCGCAATCCCTCCAGCCATATCCAATGGCTCCATAAAGCTGCTGTCGATTACCTACTCTACGCGCCCTTCAATCCAACCGGTGACTGCATCCCCCGACGCCGGCACCTCGCCCGCCCCCCCCCCCCCCCCCGCCAGGCCGGCGCCATAGGCGGCGTGGCGGTGTCGGGCGCCGTGGCCCTGGCCACCCGCAACACCGACCCCGGAGCCTTCCTGCGCGGCGTGGGCTACGGCGCCCTGGCCGGCGCCGCGGCGTCCAGTTGAGTGTGTCGCGTTGGGGGTGTTGGGCACGGGTGTTGGGGTGGTGGGCTGGGGGGCTGTGGGAGGGGTGCTTGGTTGGCTGTGGCAGGGCGGCGGGTGGTTGGCTGTGGGCGTGGCGTCGTGTCAGGAGCGCGGGTTGTCTGGCGGGCGTCTGTCCTGTGCTGCGCTGCGCTGGTGTGTGTGCCGCGAGGGCACATGCACACCCAGCCGGTGGTGAGCGCGGTGCACCACCCCCATCCATCCCTCCCCGCACCTACCTGGGCGGCGGCGCTCACGCGTGCACGTGCGGCACCCAACCATCCGGCACCCCCCGCCCTCCCGCAGCCACGCTGGGTGTCGCGAAATTCAGCCAGATCGACAAGGTGGGTGGGGCCGTGTGGTTGAGGGGTGTGGGTTGGGTTGGGGTGTGGGGCACGGGGGTGGGTGGGGGGTGCGCGCGTGTGCACGTGGGCTCAGCTGGCGGCGGGCAGGTCTGTCCCACCGTCACGCCGGTGCACTCGCGAACGCGCAGGGTGTGTGTGGATTTGAGGGAGTGAGGGAGTGAGCTTGTGTTGCGCGCGGCTGCGGGGCCCAGGGGGGAGCCACGCAAACACACACCCGCATGCCGCACCCGCACGTGCGAGCCGCCGGCACGCCACCGCCACCACCCAGCCCCGCACATGGCGCCGCTGCCTCACCCCCGCGCTACTCCTCCCACCCCACCACCTCCACGCCCCCGCGCGTTCCGTGCCTCCACGTCTCCATGTGCCCCCGTGCCTCCATGTGCCTTCCCCTCACCCACTTCCCGCCCAACCCTCGCCCCCCGCCCCCCGCCACCTCCCACCCCCACCGCGGCAGGACGGCTTCCATGACCGCGTGTACCGCCTGCACTACAACACCAGCCAGCAGGCGCGTGGGCGGCCGGCGGGCGGCCGGCTGGGGGGTGATGTAGGGGGAGGGGCTGTGCGGAGGGGGCTGTGAGGGGGGGCTGTGAGGGGGCTGTGAGGAGGGGTTGTGAACACCAGCCCAATCTAAACCCAAGCGAAACTAGACAAGGGACAGGCAGGTGCAGTTTGCGGCAATAGGGGGGCTGTGAGGGGCCGGATCGCGACCTGCTGCCGACCCGTGTGCCGCCCTGGGCTCAACGCCCTTCGCCTGCTGCTCCACCGGTCCCTCAACAACACACGCTCCCTCCTCTCCACGGGCCCCTCACAGCCTGCACACCCGCCCACCCGCCCACCCACCCACTGGCACCCATCCACCCACGCTGCCACCCACCCACCCGTACCCCAACGCCCCCCAAATCTCACACCCACCCACAGCGCACGGACGCATTCGCCTGGGCGGGCGGGCTGCTGGGGCTGGCGGCGGCGGGGCTGCTGCTGCCCGAGGGTGGGCCCGGCTGGGCGGCGGCTATGGTCGGCGGCGGCGGGCTGGGCGCTGCGCTGGGCGTGGCCGCGCACGGTGAGGGCGACAGGGACAGGGACAGAGGCAGGGCGGCACGCAGGGCGGCACGCAGGGCGGCACGCAGGGCGGCACGCAGGGCGGCACATACACAGGGTGGCACAGGGCGGCACACAGCAGGGCGGCACGCAGCAGGGCGGCACACAGCAAGGCGGCACACAGGGCGGCACACAGAGCGGCCCACAGGGCGGCGCAGGGAAGTACGACAATACATGAACCCACACGTAGGGCGTGTGTTGAGTGGAGGCGGCAGAGCTATTGGAGTGGGGGATGGGAGGGGTTCCACAGGAGCGGGACCCGCAGGCCAGTGCGCGGTATCGTGTGCGGGCAGGCGCAACAGCGATCTTGCAACCCCCAACCCTAACCCTAACCCCAAAGTACACACCCGCACCCCCCCACCCCCACCCCCCGCACACACCCAGTGGCCACGCGGCCGGCGGACCAGGTCTACCCCAACAAGGCGCTGCACGAGCTGGTGCGCGACGACTGAGGCTGTAGCGGCAGTGGCTGCAGCGGCAGTGGCAGCAGCAGTGGCAGTAGCAGTCGCTGGACAGCAGCCGCAGTGGCTGCGGCAGCAGTGGCAGTAGCAACCGCGGGGCAGCAACTGCAGCAGTGGCAGTAGCAGTAGGAGGAGGGGAGGGGGGAGAGGAGGGAGCTGGGCAGCGCTGGAGTTGCAGCTGGCGGGGGGGAGGTGTGGCTGGCAAGTGGCTGGCGTCGGGACGTGTGTGTGAGTACCCCATGTGGTTTCCAAGGTGTTGACCAAAGTATGTGTTGCGGGTGGTGTTGTGTGTGTTAAAGCGGGCGCTTACTTACCGGATTTGGGCGGGAACACCTCGGGGAACACAGAGCCACGGGCCCGGAGCTAGTTGTGCGGCTGCTGATGGCGAGTTGAGTTGTGGGGTGCCGCACCACCCAGTGTAGTACGCAGTCATAGGCATGGCGCACCTCCCGCCCTTTGGCACCCACTCGGACTATCTACTAGGGCATAGAGCGAGGGGCGCGGCGAGGGGGGCGGCTGGCGAGGGGGCGGCTGGCGAGGGGGCGGCTGGCGAGGGGGCGGCTGGCGAGCCCCACTACGGGGTCTGCCAGTTCCATGCCTGTGGCCTGACGCAACACCTACCATGGTCAGACCATGGCCAGAGTTAGATAGCAAGTAAGGTGAGAGGTCCACACGGTGCATATCATTCCCACGGTGCAGCTTCGTTCTCCAACCACGTCACCCAAGTCGCACTTGCCCGCGCTGGCCTGCGCTGGCCGGCACAAGGCCGGGTGCCCGGCAGGGTGTACAGACATGGTGACGCGTCGTGCATTTCGTCGATCGGCAGGCTTGCATCGTGCGCTAGACTACCGTACGTATCGTTCTGTCCTGCGATCCTGCGGCAAAAAAGAATGACGGCGGACGAAGATACTTTGTAAAGACGGCGGGCGAACCTGGGGCGAGCCAGCCCCCACATCGACGTTCGCTGCAAGACGGCGGGCTGGCCATCGCGCATTGTCCTATACAGAAAGGATAACAATGACCGCTACTGCGAACTTGTAAATATCTATCGAGCGACGCGGCTTTACGTTCTGATTTCTGGATAAAACAGTTTCCGCCGAATCGTACTTGGCCCGATCGCTATTACTTTATTGCCGACGCCGCAGCACACTCAGGCACATTGAACCTAGCTTTTGTTACGCCAGCTTCACTAGTTCTGACCTGCGATGACACACTCCAGCACCAGCACGCGGAACAGGAACAGCAGCAGCCGCGGCTTGGCCGCGCTCTGTGTCGTGTCTGTGCTCCTTATCACGGTTCAAGGTGCGAGGAGCTTTGATGTGCTATGCTGGCATTATTGCCGACTGGCTGCTGGTCGAGTGTCGGACAATCGACATCCGGCTTACTTGCATGAATGGCTGCTGTGGCGGGCGCGACTCCTCGGCCGCGAGTTCCGTGCTTGTTAGGGCTAAGTTGACAGTTCAGCCCACAGGTTTCATAGACACGCACAGACCCCGCCCGAACGTACGTGTCACCAGGCGAGGTGCACATGGATGCGTGGCACACGCAATTGTCTTGCTGCGTGCTGCCGCAGGCGCGATTGCCGGTGCTCTTTGCCTCGCCGACAAGTGCTACGACCGCCACGCCGCATGCGATGACAGCACCGGCTCGGTGGACTGCGGGTGCGTGCACGGTGCGCCGCTGCGGATGGTGATCCATGAGCCGCGCACGGTGCCGCCGCTTGCGTGTCGATTAGGGGTTGCTTCTGTCGTTTGCTTGTCGCGGATAGATGCATGCGTTGATTGCAAAAGCCCTTCATCCATGGGTGCTCCACCATACAGCCGTAACCCACCATAACCACGTGTGTGACGCAGCACCTGCGCTCGCGGCTTCGAGCCCGCCGACTACGTGAGCAACCCCGACTCGAGCGCGCTGGCACCGCGCGCCTGCGTGCCCAGCAACAGTGAGCGAGATCGATCGGGCGGGCGGGGCGGGCCATCACCAGTAGCTAAGGCGCTCAGGGTTGCACCGTACTGGCCTCTAATACGCGTATTAATGCGTTGTAGCTCACCTAGTACGATACGTCAAAAACGCGCATGATAGTACGTTGGGGCGAAAGGGTTGTACGCTGCCATAGTACGCGGCGCCAAACCCACGGGATTGTTGGGATGTTAGGTTGCGCACGTGGGATGTCGAGTCCGTTTCGGGCCGTTCGCGCGCTGTCTTAACTTAGACATCATGTTATGTGTATGACGAGGCTTTAGAGCGCGCGAGGCAGCCACAAACAGTGCGAAACCGTGCTGATGTCCAACATCCCGGCTCCGCATCTCTTGGGATGCCCAAGGATGTCACCCCCTGTTCCTGACACAGCGTATAAGACAGCGTACTACCATTCCAAAATGGCGTACTAGTATGTAGTACGTACCTATACTTCCTAGTACGTACTACGTACTCTGCAACCGCCAGTCAGGAGTCCGCGATCGAAACCGTCGCACACTGAGCCGCCGGCCAGGGCAGGCTCACAGGAGGCGAACGCAACAGCCAGGGCGCAAGTGTCCAGGCATCGAAGCGCAAGCACACACGCACGTACCGCCCCCCCAGTTCGCGTTTAGCATAGCAAGCACTCGTGTAATGTGGGGAGGGTCGGGGTGGTGTGTGTGTGTGTGTGTGCGCGTGTGTACGTTGATTGCGGCGTCTATCTGGTGGCGTCGAGCGAGGGGGCCAAGATGGACGGCGCATAAGAGACTCCGAAATCCGAATACGCGCTGCCGCTCCCACTGCTGTACTTGTCCAGGCGTCAACATCTGCACCAAAGCCCCCTACCTGACGCCCCGCATCTGGATCACGTGCCGAGCTAGGGGTGCGTGCGCGCGTGCCGCTTCGGCTAGGAATTGGCCTTTGCAAAGCAAGCCGTGCGTGCGTTTTTTTAATTTGTGTTTGCCGCTGCTAGTAAACAACCACGACTACCCACTCGCGCTCATGTATGGCTCTCCACGTTGATTGCAGACAGCGACGGCTGCCACAACGGCTTCAAATGGGACGGGCCCTCGCAGGTGGGTGTGTGCAGCTCCCACGCGTAGCACCCCCAAAACGCGTAAGCACCTATAAAATTTTCGCGCTGATTGGGGTCTACTAGCGTGCCCAAGGATCGTTCAGTGTTGCCTCTAGTGTGGGCACGTGTGATGACGGACCGCACACTGACACGGGACCTGCTACGAGGTGTGTTTGCCCGTGTGGTTCTCTAGCCCCGATACCCTTTGAGTGCCGCTGTTGACGGCTGTTCCTACGTGTGTTTAACTAATCGAGATGCGAAACTATGCGGAATAAGATTGCGTTAACGGGTTTTGAGTCACAGTGCCGGCGTGGGAGCCGGGCCTGCGGAGAAGGGTGCCGGCGTGGGAGCCGTGCACTCGTTAGAGGGAGCGGCGGCTAGGGTTGCGGCTCGCTCGTGCTGTCCACTCGCTCGCCGGGAGGCGAGACCTGTAAAGGGACAGATGAAGTGTGAGAGGGCAAGGGTGTCTTGACTCCTTGGCGTCTCCTTCTGGTTTCCTGCGAGGGGAAAGGGCTAAGGGAGGAGCCCTGATGCTGCAGGCGGCTGACCAGGTGCCGCGGGGTTATAGCACGAGGAGGGAAAGCTCCTACGGCGTGAGAGGGAACGTGAGGCTAAGGGAATCGCACGTCACGTTTACACAGAAGTTTCTCAGTCTAGAGCTCTCGGGCTCGGAATCTATCAGAGTGGGTCTCCAGTCGACCTGATCAGTGGCCGTGCTGCACAGCGTGTCGGGTGCTTGGCTTGCGGTCCGGGGATTGGTTCTGGCTGCGAGAGCCCCGCCTTATATACTCCCCCCCAACCCGTACAGGGGCCCCATTCCAGCCGTACACACCCGGCCCTGCAGGACCGTACGGCGCCAGGCCGGGCGCCCACAGGTCAGACTTACGAACCCTCCTGTCAGACAACCTCGTCACCACCTCGTCACCCCCCGCCTTCTCGTCAATCACTCGCTAATCACTCGCCCCCTTCCAACTGCCCTCGTATACTCGTATACGCTCCCTGCCCTACTCGTCAGCTACCTACGTCTTACTTATTCGTGTTTGCGAATAGGCGGCCCTGAGGAGCGCCCTTTGGCGCGGGCGGGACCGATCAGTGCCCAACCGCTCTCCTGCACTCTTTTCCTGCTTACAGCCCTTCCTTCTCCTCCCCAATATTTCTATTTAATTACGTTCCTAATTATAGCGTCCGTGTGGCTCCGCGCTCCAGCGTCTTGGTCGTCCGTTGCTCGGGCCTGGCTCGTCCGACCCCGTCGCTGCAGCGTTTTCCACGTTGTCCGGCGGCCCTCCGTGGCTTATTTCCACTCCTCCTTGTGCCGTGCGTGTATGTGGAAGTCACAGCTGGGTTGAGAACCTGATCGGACGGGGAAGCTGGATTGGGTGGCGACCTCTTTCGGGTGACGAGCCCTATGCGCAGCACAGCTGTGCAGCTTCGGGGTGTGTGTCGCGTCCGGTCCCCTCGGGCGCCTCTCGTTGTCGCCCGAAGTGGTCCGCCTTACTATCCCTTACTACATACTTCCCCTTGAAACTCCCCATCCTGTTGGGTTTATTCAAATTTGACCGCATTTTTGGTTACAGGTGTGCGTTCAGTTTGCAGCACCCCCGGCTTGCTCTCCTCCTGCTCGCCGCAGAGCCAGTAAACTTTACTACTTTCTCCTACCTCCCACCTTGATACCGCGGTGGCTCACAAAACTCTCCATTCCGCCTCCTCCACCCCGGTGTCTCCACCCCCCCACTCTCCAGCGCGTATGGTAACACGTCCGGGGCCCTGAGACAATTCCTGTCCTGGCGCCTGTACGCCTGATATGTACGATGCGGTAATTGTTGCTTTTTTATGCGTGCCTCAGAAGCGCACGGCCCGGAGTCCTGGGTCATTTGTTTTTTCTGAATCATCCATCACTCTGTGTCCAGTGCCTCAGAAGCGCACGGCACAGTATCTCAAATTATCAGCACCGCCCGGTCCTTCAGAAGCTTACCCAGGGTCGGCGTTCAGTCGTATTTATTCTGTGTCCAGTGCCTCAGAAGCGCACGGCACAGTATCTCAAGTTATTAGCACCGCCCCGGGCCTCAGGAGCTTACCCAGGGTCGGCGTTTAGTCATATTAATCCTGTGACCAGTGCCTCAGAAGCGCACGGCACACTATCTCAAGTTATTAGCACCGCCCGGGCCTCAGGAGCTTACCCAGGGTCGGCGTTTAGTCATATTAATCCTGTGACCAGTGCCTCAGAAGCGCACGGCACAGTATCTCAAGTTATTAGCACCGCCCGGGCCTCAGGAGCTTACCCAGGGTCAGCGTTTAGTCATATTAATTCTGTGACCAGTGCCTCAGAAGCGCACGGCACACTATCTCAAGTTATTAGCACCGCCCGGGCCTCAGGAGCTTACCCAGGGTCGGCGTTTAGTCATATTAATCCTGTGACCAGTGCCTCAGAAGCGCACGGCACAGTATCTCAAGTTATTAGCACCGCCCGGGCCTCAGGAGCTTACCCAGGGTCAGCGTTTAATCATATTAATTCTGTGTCCAGTGCCTCAGAAGCGCACGGCACAAGTTTTCACACTTTACGCAATCATTTTTTTTGTTGTTGTTGTATGCATCCTGGGGTCGCACAAGTCTCCCTCTTTATTTGTTTCTTAGGTTTGCGTGTCAGCGCCCGTGAGTCGCCTTCACATGCGTGTAAACCGGGTCAGACTTTGCCCGGTGCGGGACCTTGTGGCCCTACTTGCGAATCAGTATTATCGTCGAAACCCAGTCCCTTGGCGCATGCGTCACCACCTAGCCCAATCACGCTTCCAACTACGGTATATTACATACGCTGCGGCGTTATCACTCTGCGCACACCACGATAACTTTCAATGAAACATGCGTGCATCACATGCGTGTTGAGCCTAGGTATGCAATCGCTTAGCAACGGTTCCCGTCTACTCCGGCCGTGCTTAACCCTGTTACGCCGTCATCTCCGAGTCGCTGCCGTGTACCGTGTACACGCTGGGCTCGGCCGCCTCCACGATCTGGACCTCGTCATCGATGTCCATTGGATCTGGCGGCGGCGGCCGGCAGGGTGCGGGCGGCGCGCGAGGGTGGCGTTGATGTACCCGGGGGTCAGAGGTGTTGTATTCCGACGCCGCCCGGAATATCCCCAGGAGCGCGCCGTTCAGTTGGCTGAGGACCGGGTGGTCCGAAGGGACCATGCCCCGCACCACCCCCACCGTGTCAGCCAGGACCAGGCTGACCCAGTCGTCGTCCCGCGCGGTGCTGCTGCGACCGCTGCCGATGTCCGTGGTGTTGTTGGTGCTGCCGCTGTCGTAGCTTTGTTTTTGTAGTGTTTGACCAGCAGCCAAGGTTGCTGCGAGACTTGTTGATGACCGGCCTGCTCACAACGTCATTACCACATACATACGTGTATGTCAATCTATCATCACAGCGGCGGTGGCGTGCGTGTAGGCGCTATGTCGGCGTCTAGGGCGGTAAGCGCTAAGTGTGCGCGTGAGGTTTCGCTATCCGACTCCCAGTCCGCTGTCCCGGTTGCCCTGCCACACCATTTCCAAACGGCAACAATAATTCCATATCCTAAACCTACTCACCTTGTCGTTATTGCTCAACGTGCGTACAGTTTCTTTCTTCCTTGTTAGCTGGCTCGTCTCACGGAGGTCCAAGTTATCCAGAGCGAGAACGCGAGGTCAAAGTTGGACTGAGTTGGTTGGGTAGGTGGAGCGCTTTCTGGTCCAGTTGCCCCCTTTTATAGCAAATCTAAGGGCCTTCCTCGGTGCTTTCCGCTAATTGGCCAAGCTTTCGTCCATTGTCGTCCGGTGCGGTTGGCGCGTCGTCCGGTGCGGTTGGCGTGTCGTCTGGGGTGGTTGGCGCGCCTCGATTGCCTCAAAGTCTCGACTGCCTTAACGTCCCGTCATACCTGCTGTCCTCCGCGGCGCCCCTCGAAATAATCCTATATTTGGGAACCCTTGTAATTGCTTGTCCGTTTTCGCAGGGCATTTCGCCCATTTCTTCCAACCGCCCAACCGTCCGTTGGTGCCGTCGTCCGTCCGTCCGTTCGTCCGTCCGTCGTCACGCTCGTCCGCTTTCTTCTGCTGGGCGCTTTCTTCTGCTGGGCGCCGGAGCCCTGGCACTATACTGCCTCGTTCTCTGCCTACGTATTACCCTATGTGAATCACCTGACACACACGGCGCCGCTGCGCTCCCTTCACGTGTCGTGTAGTGTCCATTAACTCAAACAACTTGATTCCCACTCAAGACTCCCTCGTGCCCGCTTCCACATCTCACCTTTTAACAATTCTAAGGCCATGGGCGGTGCCTTCGAGCTTCCGCATCGCCGGGCGCAGGTGTGATTCTGATGCCGGAGGCACGGTCCGTTTTCCCAGTATTCGTGCGGGACCTAGTCGTGTCTGGTGTTGCTCTAGGTTCATTCTACCATAAGTGGGGTCCGGCACCATTTGTTTTGCGCGTAAGACCCTAGTCGAGACGGTCAGCAGGCTTCCCGTCAAAATCAGTCGCGTCTGCTCCGGTAATTTGCGTGAAAAATCTAACCTAAATATATATCAATACTCGTCACAGCATTGCGCTGCAGGGCCCGGTTGTCGGAGCCGGGTTATTTGCTTGCCCTTGTTAGGGTTGTCGGGGCCACCGTTGTGTTAGCAGTATTCTCAGCTTCTATTACTCGAACTATGGTTGTGCTTGCTAAGAAGGGAGCGTGCGCATGTGCTCCATTGCATATTAATTTGAGTTGAGTATCTTACCTGTTTCTCAAACTACACTTCTCAAACCTAAACTAGTCCTCGTTTTCTTCTTCTACAGCCCGCGGCACCTGGGAGAACTCCGCGGGAACAATGAGTCGCGAACGAGCGACTGGAAATAAACGCCCGTCGCCATCTCGTAAGATTACGCGGTCACCGTTTGTCTGGGCCTCAAAGAACTCGAAACTATACGGGCCAGCTCGGTCCTTGAGCGATTCTAGTTTTCTACTCGTGCCTTTCCTCGTGGGTTGGTAGTAATATACTAGGGTACCTTGGGGAATGTCTGGTAAATGCGAGAACTCGTCGTCAGCTGCGTCCCAAGTTGTGGCTCGTGCCCCGCTGGGCATCCCCTTGCCCCTCCCCAGGCGGCTCCGGCCTGGTGTCTTCGGTGCCCGCGGGTTCGCGGAGCCCCGTCCTGCAGGTTGGCGGGTCGGGGTGTGTGAGCCGGTTAGTCCCCGGGCCTTGGCGGGGGTGGCCTGAGGGGCCTTCGTCGTTTTCACTTTCTTGGGCGTCGGCGCCTCTGCCACTTGGGCTGCTTTTCCGTGAGACGCGGGAATACCTATGGCTGATCGCTTCTTGTTCCTGTCTGCAGGCTCCTCAGCTCCTTTCTCGGGGATGTTCCCTGTTCGTGTTTGGGCGACAGTACGACTGCCCTTTCGTCCTGGCGGGTGAGTGGCAAGCGCCTGGTTGACAGGGGTTTCAATGGGCGGCTCTCCACTCCCATCTTCTTCCCCCGTGCTTCCCGGGTTGGCCTGTATCCCGGTAGACTTCTTGGTCGGCGTCCGTCGTGGTCGTGACTTGTGCTGCCGGGCTGCATACCTCTTCACTTGTTGAGCCTTGGCTTTATCCGTATTTTCCTCCACGGTGTTTGCAACCCGCTCCAGGGCCTCCCGTCGTTGCTCCAAGGCGGTGTAATGCCAGTTCTCCCACCCGACTTCGTCCTCATCTGGTATCTCCTCGGGTTCGCGATCTGGTGAGATGTCGGGCAGTTCGCTGGTGGTCGTTAGCTCACGGCCGTATACCGCCAGGCTTGGGGATACCTGCGTGGTGCAATGTTTGGTAGCGCGGTACCCGTACAGGGTCTTGTACACCAGCGTGTCCCAGTGTGTGGGATCGTTCAACGCCGTTTTGCGTAGGGAATCTAGCAGAGTGCCGATTAGGCGCTCCGTCAGCCCATTGCATTGCGGGTGGTATCCCGCCGTGTAGAGTTGCTTGATGCGGTACTGGATGCAGAATGATTTGAAGGCTCCATCCCATTCACCGCCCCTGTCCGTTAGTACTGAGCGTGGCACTCCAAATCGGGTGATCCATTGCTGGAAGAACCCTAACCATACCTCCGTTGATGTCTTGCCCCGTAGTGGTACCACTTCTGGCCAGCGGCTCCAGGAGTCGATGATGACCAACAGGTGTTTGTAGCCCGCCGCCGTCGTGGGTAAGTTCGTGGCTAGGTCCATTTGCACACGGTGATTGAATGGCACTATATCTAGCGGGCGTAGGTTGGGGTCACGGAGGAATTTCTGTTTGCTGCTGTGGCACTCCGGGCACGTCCTAACATGTTCGTTGGCCTGTGCCCGCACGCCCTCCCACCAGAACCTGGCGCACACCAAGTCAGCCGTGCGCTTCTGTCCTGGGTGTCCCATCTCATTATGGTGCTGGCGTATAATGTCCGCCCTCTCTTCTGTTGCCGGGTAAATCCTCAGCTCGTTGTTGCGTAGTACCCTATGTAGCTGTCCATTTTGGTACGTGTAATTGGAGGCACGTTTCTTGATGCGTGCCATCTCCCTTGCTAGTAATCCTCCATCTTGTAGGCTCAAAATGGCCGCACTGACTTTTACCTTGCCGGTCTGCAGGTATGACAACACACTCTGGTCTTCCCACAGCGTGAGTCCCCGGCGTGTGTCTTCTGGTTCCGCGGCCTCGCCGTCAAGGTCGTCTAGGGCCTCCGCACTGTCTAGGGCCTCCTCACTGCCGCTACCTGTACTGGGTGATTGTGTCAGGTCGTCATCCGCACTGGTTTGTGTCTCGGAATCCTTCTCGTTATCCTTGTCTGACGCGCCTGTATCTTCCTCCATTGGCTCGCCCTCAGACGTGGTCTCGCCTTCGTCTTCTGGTTGTTCGGGTTGGTGTCCTGTGGCGTTCCTGGAGTTGACGTGTGGGTAAGTCTTCCGCCAGCCAGCCGAGTGCAATGGGCAATACCATTCACCCTTGGGCGGGCGCCGTATGGGCGGTTTCAGACAATGCATATGCCAGCCCCGCTCGCATGCCCTGTCATCGCACACGAGCATGGTGCGGCCCCTGGTCCCCTTCTGACATACCTCGCATTTCAGCGTCGGGTCGGTATCTATGTCGAGCACGACCCCTTGTACCAACTCGGTGTCCTCAAAATCTTGCAGGAGCTGGTTGACACGGCGGCGCCGCAGTGACAACCGCAGCGGCGGCGGCTCCTCATCTTGCTCGGCCCCTGGTGGCGTTGTGTCTTGGCCATCCGCGTCCTCCATTTGCTGGTCGTCTTGGTCATCTCTGCCATCCTCGTCCGCCTCGTCATCACCGCTGTCGGTACCCTCTCCTTGCTGTCCCTCCCCGGAGTCGCCGTCTCCGCTGTGGCTGGTGTCCATCCCTCCATCGTTCTGTGGTGGGTGAGATTGGGGTTGCCCGCCCATAGGTGGGGCGTTGCCAGCCTGCGGGGGTGGCTGAGGCTGTTGGGGTGGAGGCCCAACCTGGGGTGCGTTAGGTGGCGGGTGGTTGTTGCCGGGAGTTGTTACACCTTGAAGTCGAGGTGCGACGGGTTTGAATCGTTGGCAGGGCTGTCTGCTGGTCTTGGGGTCCGGCGGCCCTGTTGCCTGTAGCAGGGGCTGTTTCCCTGTGTCGGGCGTTTTCTTTGTCCGCTTCAAAGTGCACTTGTCGGTCTGGCTTGTTGTAAGTCTCACGCATGCCGTCTGTCATATACACAGGCAGTACGGCAGTCGTGGGATAACCCTGAGCTTCCGGGATGTCCTCCAGACACGCCCTAAGGTAATATAGGGGTGCAGCCGGCGAGCCCAGCAGGTTCTCGGTCCCCAGATCAATGGGCTCCTCGTCCTCATCAACCGTGTCCGTCACCACCATTTGACCTTCTGTTGTCTCGTTGTCTGCATCCGCCAGGTGACCTAGCCTACTGAGTCCGTCCACGTTGCCGTGGCGTTCGCCCGGCCGATGAACCACGGTGAAATCGTACGGCATCAATTTGAAGGCAAGGCGGGCAAGCCGCCCATGCAGGTCAGTGGTGCCGGCGGTGCGGATGTGGCGCACGGCCATGCTATCTGTCTGTAGGATGAAGTGTCGGCCCCACAGATATGGGCGCCAGTGTCGGATGGCCCAGGCTGCGGCATAAGCCTCCCCTTCTGCTGATGACATGTTGCCTTCGCTTGGGTTGAGTTTCCGGCTGGCGTACTGAACTACGTATTCTTTGCCGTGCTCGTCCTTCTGCGACAGGCACGCGCCCACTGCTGTTTTACAGAAATCCGTCTGCACTATGAATTCACGCTCGAAGTCTGGGGCCCGTACGACCGGGTGGCTGGTCAGCGCCGTCTTCAGGTCCTCGAAGGCGTGCTGCTGCGCCGGCCCCCAGTTCCAAGGTATGTCCTTTTTTAGTAGATCGAACAAGGGCTTGGCCCGTTGGCTCATTCCTTGAATGAAGTTTCGGTAGTAGGAGACCATGCCTAGGAAGGCCTTGATTTGGCGCACGGTGCGCGGCGGCGGGAAAGCTTCCACCGCAGCAACGTTGCGGGGGTTTGGCTCTACTGTTCCGGTGTTCCCGTCAAGGGTGTGTCCCAGGAACAGCAACCTTCGGCATGCCCACTCTCCTTTCTTAGCGGATACGCGCATACCCGCTAGCCGGAATAAATCCAGCACAATCTGTACGTCGCGTAGGTGTGACCTCAAGTCTGACGATGAGATGATGATGTCGTCTACCCAGAATGCTGCGCACTTGGGTGGCGGCGGCAGTCGTGCTGCCGCGGGGTCCGGTACCCCTGGTCGGGTAGGTCCCGCCGTCCATTAGCACGGGCGCAAGGATTTTTCGCAATAGGGCGGTGAAGTACAGTGGACTGGAGGACAGCCCCATAGGCATAACCCGGTATCTCCACTGGGTGTTGCCTGCACTGAATGCGCACCGCTGCATGCTCTCCTCGTCTGCTAACTCCAGGCTGAAGAACCCAGACACCATGTCGAAGGCGGTGTAGATCCGCTGCTGTCCTAACGGCGGGCTTACTGAATCTAATATGTCCTGAATGTTGCCCATAGGAAATTTCTGCGGCTTCAACACCTGGTTGAGGCGACGAAGGTCTACCACACACCGGAGGCCGCCAGAAGGTTTCTTGATGACGAGCATTGGTGCAGACCAGGGACTGGTGGATGGTTCCACGATGCCATCTGCCCACATCTTGGATATCTCGGCGTCGGCGGCCTCCCGCTCAGCCCTGCCCATGCGGTAAGGGGGAACGTAAACGGGGGCCGCGTCCCCAGTGTCTACCTTAACTCGTACCCAGGTTGTCTTGCCCAGCTCCCTGTTGTTTCGAGCGAACATGTCGTAGTTGCGGTGCATTAGCTTCATGAACTCACCTCTCTCTCCTGGCTGCAGGTCGTGACTCACACGCTGCTCCATCAGCTCCTTCAGTTCCTCGTCTGGTTCCGGTGACTCCAGCTTGGCGCGTGACTCGGCGCCTCTGCGTAGAGCCAAGGCCACGTGCTGAGCTGGCGACAGCTCCTGCACCAAATCGTAAGCAATGGGGTCAGGTGGGGGTAGCCTGGATGGCGTGTCAGTGGGCGCTGCCGCATATGAGGGATATGTCGGTGGCGCCAACGGCTTCCCTGGCTCCTCGGGTTTCGGGTGGTGTAGTTCTCTATCATAATATACCTGCATAGTGGCGGCGGCGATGGGCTGTGCAGCGTTGCTTGTAAACTGGCGTAGCTGCTCTTCCCGGATCAGCTTGTCGTGCTGAATTCGCAAGCGCAGTAGATACCTCTGGTCCGTTTCTAACTTGTCGCGCGCTGCGCTCCACTGTTCGGTGTGCATGTCCCTCATTCCGGCTGCCGTCTCGCACTCGTGGATGTGGAAAGCGTGATGGCGCACTAGGCGCTCTCCGTAGAGCACCCTGCGTTCATAGTGGGCAATCTGGCGGGCGTGGTTGTCTGCCTCAGACAGGTCGGGGTCGTCCCCCAGATCTGTCCAACGCGGATCATCAACAGATGGCTTGAATACGATGTGAGGCCAAGAGCTGGGGTCCCACTCTTCTTTCCCATCCGCCATCATAACATTTACTCCGCCCAAAATGGTAATCGCAGGCTCGCTGCTGGTTGGAGCGACGTTCGGAGGCGGTACGAGGCCTGCAGCTGGATTCGTCTCCGTACTCGCTGTCGTTGGTGAGTCGGTAGCACCTGCGGAACTAGGACCTGGGGGGTACGGCTCCGTCAGGGTGTGTGTGCTTGGCATCCGGCTCCCCGTTTCCTGGGCCTTTGCCCACTTCCGGAGTCGTCGTCCTCTCTCTCGCTTGTCCTCTCTTGTCTCTTCCTGGGCTTCTAGGGCCCACTGTCGGTGTTGATCAGCTAGCGTCTCCAGGCCTTCGCCTAACATGGTGAATTCGGTGTCATACCGGTCGTGAAAGCGCTTCAGGTGTTCGCCATACTTGACCTTGTTTTGGGCCACATTGTACGCCTGCTCCAGGTGGCCAACATGGGATGAGGTCAGCGTCAGCAGTACCTCCTCGAGTTGCCGGGGGTCCTGCACTGGAGGAGGTAAGATCGAGTCAGGCCATTCATCTGTTTCCCACGGCGTGGTGGGCCATGTTTCTGTCGAGTCCCACGCCGATGGCGTGCTGTGTGTTGTGGGTTCTGGGCGGTGGCTCGGGAACGCCGGCTACCGCCCGGCAAAACCTGGCGAAATCCTTAGCGCCCTCCATCCTTGACATGCGGTCCTGATCCTGCAGATGCTGGTTGCGGGCTTCTTCTTCTGCGTGTCTGTGTTTCCCGCGCCTGGCGCTCCGCCCCCAGCTTGCCAAGGGCTCGGCTCCAGAGCTTGTGGAAATTCTCCATGTGCCGGCCGTAATCAATCCGCCGGGTCAGCAGTACGCGTTCGTTTTCGTAATCCTCGTCAAAGGTGAACACGAGGCGGGCCGGCCGGTGGTCCAGTTCCCGCGGATCTGGCACCGGCGGGCGCAGGTATGGGGGCCAGATCTTGCTGTTCCATTCCGCCGGGCCGTAGTCGGAACCCGTCGGCTGCATGTCGTTTCCAAGGGTCGGGGTGATTATCTTGCTGGTATACGGTAGCAATATCTCCGCCTTTGCCACCGGCTTTCCCCACCCCTCCAGGACTGTCTGGATCCACTCGTACTCGTGCTGCTGGAGCCATTCGTGCTGGCGCGCTTCGGCCGCCTCCTCGGCCCTGGTCTGGTAGAAACCTATCTCGTCCGTCGAACTGGCCTCCATCTGCCGGACGTAGTAGCGTTCCAACCTGTCAAGGTAATTTACAAGTCTTGAATGGTGTAGAGCCCGCGCCTCACAGCATCGGCATAGGTCGGCGTTGGAGGGGTTGTTGCGGTGGCGGAGCGCGGGGTAATGTTTTGGTGTTATTGGCGGCAATGGCATGCCATCCTCGGCGTAGGTACGCTCATAGGTGGTGGGCCGTGTGATGTCCTTGCGGCGCATATTCTCCTCATTCTCCGCTCGCCGCAACGCCCCCATGTACCAGCTAAACCTCTCCTCATATATTCCGCCCTTATCCTCCCCTAGGTCGGCTGCCTCTAGCTGCAAACACCCTGAGGATTGAGCCCTCTCCCGCAAGGTGCTGTTGTCGGCGCTGAACGCGAGGTCGCCGTACCGCAAGGTGAGCGCTAGGTAGTGTTGGGCATATTGTTTGTAGAATTCTGACCGAGGGATGTCGTCATTTGGCTGCGGGCAGGGAGTGTGCCGCTGTGGGTGATTTCGACGCCCGAACGGTCGGGGTCAGGGTCTATGCGTCCGTGCGGCGGAACCCAGTGACGTTGGCTGCCGGGACGCGTTGGGGGCACCCCGCTCTCTGGTGGGCATGAGGGGACCTCCTGCGCCAAGTGGGAGAGTGTACGTAGCGTGGGAGTACCATCCCATCTGAATTTATCTCCCCTGCCGTCTGGCGTCCTCTCGAGTAGGCGGTCAAAGGTGGCAGCTGCTTGTGGTCCATAGCCAGCTCCTTGTCCGCGTTGTCCTGTAGTTTGTTGGTGTCGCTCGACCTGACTGTTGAGCGCTAGCTTGCTGTAGAACTTGCGCCAGGACTCATGGTGGCGTACCAGGTGCTTGCCGTACCGCCACACACCTGTCGTAGTGGTACCTGAAACGCTCATAGTTGGAGCTGGACTCATATCCCCTCGGTGACCACCTTATCGCGGCGCGGGTCCCGAACTGGGGTGGTTTCAGCAGCTCCCAGGTCGAGTCGTCCCAATTTTCTGCCTGCGGGTTGACTAGCCAGGGTAGAGGCCCTGGCGGGTTATTGGGAACAGCCAGCCCCTGGTCGGGGGCTGTCGTGCCATTGGTGGTACTAGCGGCTCCCTGGTGCCCCAGGTTAACCCACATGCGCTGGAACGTGTGGTGCTCGTACAGATCTTTCACCCGCTGTTCCCGCGCTATGTCCGCTGCTCGCAGGTGCTCCTGTGATGTTCCCGGCCCAAGTCCTCGGGCCGCTGATTGCTCATGGAAACGCTCAAGATCGGCCCAGTACTGCACACGCTTCTCCATGTGGTCGGCGCGTTGCTTGTAGTGCTCCACGGGTACGTCGCTGTAGTATTCTGGCTCCTGCGGTGGCATGGGCTGGTCCAGCGCGTCGCTTACCTGTCCCACGCTCTCCTCGTCTGCGGGTGTACTCTCCCCTTCACTCTCGGGCTGATCCGTAACCTCCCGTTCTGTGTCCTCACTGTGGGCCGCAGGAGTCCCGGTTGGAGAGGGAGCCGGCTGTTCTTGGTTGTCTACCAACATTTGATAGAACTCCTGCAAGTTGGACCGATCTTCATCAAGTTTGGTTTGGGCTGCTTCCTTCCTCTGACGGTGCGTGTCCGCGCTGGTGTGAGCGCCGTTCTCTGTGTGATAGCGTTCCCAGTACTTATGATACGCTACTTCCCTCTGCTGTTGTCGTACCTCGTCTGCGTAGTGCACGACTTGTTGTCTGCATGCTGCGACCGACGTCCCACAGTGTGTATCCCACTGGGCGTCTCGTATTTTAATTGTCGGCTCCGCAGGTGCCTCGTTTGGGGGCGGGCTGTTGGTTTCTTGCAGTAACTGGTGGATGTCGGGAATCCCTGTTTTCTCTTCTGCCTGCAGGAATAACGGTGGTGGCTTCGGTACCACCTGCAAATCGTCGGCTGCTCCTGGGGTTCGGCTATCTGGTGGGCTATGGTTGATGGATGGTGCCTGTGGGGTTTGGGGGTTGAGGTCGGGCACCTGGTACGAGGTCGGGGGTGATTCCGGCCGTGGGAAATGGTCGATGTTGCCAATCATGTTGATTATTAGCTCCGGGGTTGCCGGTGCTTGCTCTGCCTTGGTCTTGTCCTGGTCTGGCGACTCCTGTGGAAGCCCGCGCAGTGCCCAGGCCAGCTCATCTTCCGCCTGGTATTCCCGGTACCTTCCCAATCTGTGACAGGCTCGCTGGTGGGCAAGCCGTGCATCTCACAGTGCACGTTCAACAACTCCTCCGTTCCAAACTCCATCATCTGGAAGCTAGCCACGCGCTGCAACGTATACAATCCTGCTGAAAGCGGCCCCTCCTCCCTGCTGGCATGTGGACGCCGGCGGGCTTGCTCTACGCTGCTGTTCCCCTCCCCTAACGCCAAGGCGGCGAAGGCAGCCAGAGCCTCCTCGTCCTCATCGTCACTCCCGCCCCCTTCGACGCTACTGCCGCTGCCTGGTTCCGTTCCCTCCTCCTCTAGAGGTGAGGAACCGACTGGGGGATCTGCCGGTGGGGGCTCATCATCACTATCGGAGGAGAAGGGAGGAGTTAGATGTACGATGGTGTGGTGGGTTGTATTGTCGTCCGGTTCACCGTCCTCGTCCTCGCTTGGCCACCGTTGGACTCCTCTCCCGATGCCTTCTCGTCTTCCTCCCCAGGTTCCGTGGCGGCCCCATCTGCTGTCGCTGCCGGCCTTGCGGCGGCGGGTGCGTCAGGGGCCCGGCCACAGGGTCCCGTGGAGCAGTGACGGTCTGAGTGACAGCCCGGCCCGGAGATGGGCCGGGCGGCGGTTCATCTCCGCCTCTCGGTCGGGGTTGATGATTACCACGCCGGTCTGGTACACCTCTGGCTCCGAGACATCGCTGGCGTAGCTCATTGCCTGCAAGAATCGGGACTCCATCTCTCGTTCCTGCGGGCCCCGCTCGAAGGTGAGGGGAATGGAGCGACGATCATTGCGGCTGGTGGTGTAAGTCAATTGTCGGTTCTTGTAACTGATGTCAGCTTGCACCGAGGAAAGGTAGTCGTTGCCTAGTAGCAACCGGTAGCGGGGTGCTTCGCTAACATATACCGTCACGGGCATTGCCATGTCGGGCAGCTCCACGTATAGATTGGGCACTTCCCCATCACTCGTGAGAGAACCCCCATCGGCGTTGATGAATGCCGCCGTGGAATCTTGCATTTCAGGCGCCGGCGGAGCTGTAGCACTTGCTCCCATGCTACCACGCTCACGCTGGCGCCGCTGTCGATGATCGCTTCTATGTCTTGGATTGTTCCGGTACAATCGCGCACCTGGACCCATGCCTTGCAGACCGAGTGGCTTGGACCCCGCGGCGGCTGCTGTACACTGTATACCGCCGCGCTGCCGCGGCATGGGGCGAGGGCGACCCTCCAGCCACCATACCACGGGGGGTAGGGTGGTGTGTGCCTCATCGATGAGCTCCTCTAGTGCCTCCTGCGCAAACAAGTTCACTGCCGGCGCAGCAGGCAACTGCGGCGGGAATACGCAACCAGTTTCTGCCCAAACTTATATTACCTGCTTGGCACTTACTGGGCGACTGCCAGCGTGAGCGGCACTTTCATTACCTTGTGAACCAGGGTGTCCGTGAGGGTGTTCTCAGCCTCCATGGGTTTAGTGGGAATGGGATCCGTGCGGCCTGACGGATCCCCGTTTGCGCGAGTGCGCCATGTGTTCCGTCCGGGGACGCAGCGGCAGACCTCGGGCCAGAAGGCGCACGGGTCAGCTCGGTGCGTGCACCCCTGGCTCCCCCACTTACCTGCCTGGCGTCTTGATTGCTTGCGGTGGTCCTTATTCCACGTGTAGG
>JAEHOC010000140.1:0-82351 GCA_016834605.1 Chlamydomonas incerta | reverse complement strand
CCACCCTTGTGCAGAAGGGGGCTGACAAGGTAATGAGGAGGTTATATGCATTGGTCACCTCCAAGGAGGTAGGAATGGGCTGTCGATACTGTCCATACCATTTGTTGACATTCAATGTAACAACTGGTGGTTGTTTCAAGAGAGACTTGCCTCCCGAAACTGGATCAGGGGTGTATGTGGCATACGACCCCAGGGCATGACACAGGTGCTACAAGCAATGCAGCAATACACAGGTTTGGGCAAAGATTCTGTCCTTGTGGATGTGGCAGCGGCTATGGACTGTAAGTTGGCGGCTATGGACTGTAAGCTTTCATAGTCTGTCCACTGACAGGTGTGTGTGGGTTGCTGCAGGCCAAGTTTGCACGCATCCTTGGGAGGTATTAAGGCTTGGGAATCGAGCCCTGTCCTCTGAGGTTGAAAGCATCCAGGGATGTCTGCAGGAAGTCATTAGCAAAGTAAACGGTGAGAGGTGGGACTGTCCTTGTTTTAGTAGTCCAACAAGTGAGTAACCCTCTTTCAATGTTACAGGAGAGTGGGGTCTGTCTCGAACTACCATGGGACCCACCATCATTCTACTATGCAGATAGCTCCAGATAACGCATCTGCCTCTCCAACCCCTGCCAGAACCCCACAACAGCCCCTCCACAACAGGGGTGACACACACCAAATGCTCTATCAGACCTCTGAACGAGCATTAATAGCAGCCCAAGAAGCTCTTAAGACTTGCAAACGCGGTCAAGAGAAAGGTACAGCTAGTGCAGTTTTGGCTCCCGACTTACGAACCTGACTGGCATCAGTCACATATACACATTTTGGCAAGGCATACCAAGGCCATGCAGGCTGGAACTAGCAAAGCTGTGTCAAGAGACCTCATGTATCCAGGTACGTTTAGATGCAAATGCACACCCAGCATTAAGGCTCACGCTGTTTCCTAAAAAGGGCATTGGTCTGGTCCAGAACCACCAGTATGAGGATCTGCATGCGGCATTGGGGGACTTCTACATTGTCAACCAGTTCTGCGTTTCACAACGAGGTGGGTAGTTGTATAGCATAGATGCCCCTAGGTAGCAGTTGTCAAATAAGGTTATTAAATAAGATGTGTTATTCCGCAGGTGGCAAGGGCTGCTCCTATCAGGCATATATCATGCGCCGGAAGTAGGCAAGGGTAGCAAGGGGGTGCATCATAGGCTTTGTGGGTTGCAAAACACGTCCTGTCTCTGTGTGTGTGTGTGTGTGTGGTGGTGTGTGTGGTGTGTGGTGTGTGTGTGTGTGTGTGTGTGTGTGTTGTGTGTGTGTGTGTGTGGTGTGTGTGTGTGTGTGGTGTGTGTGTTGTGGGGTGTGTGTGTGTGTGTGTGTGTGTGTGTGGTGTGGTGGTGTGTTGTTTATGGGTTTTTTAGAAACTTGGGGGGCCAGTTTACAAAGTTCACAAGACAAGGGGACAAAAATGGATCATCCTGTGTAATCTTGGGTGTTGTCATGCGCCCCTGGAGACTCAAAGCCTTCCAGGATCAAGCAGACCTGGAACAATAGGGGCCTAACTAGAGCAGCTATGACCTCACAGCAAAAAGGCCCAACAGCTATGACCTCACAGCAATTGCCTAAACTGCCTCACAATACTCACAGCTACTATACTCTGAACTCCAGCCACAAAGCCTTGCTGCCTTGGGGGTGTTGAGCCTTAGGTTCAGAAGGTACAGAGAGGAACATCCATTTTTGGGAGGGGGGGAAACAACTGAGAGCGCTTACTTCATCTACTCCACCTTGCTGAGCCCTTTTTGGCCTAAGGATGCTAAGAACCTCTGACCCTGCCCCCACAGCCTAACAGCCACAGCCTACTACTCTCTGCCGGACTGGCAAGAGCCCCCGCAGCAAGGCACTCTAAAACACAGCCTAAGGCAGCCAGGTTCCAAGGACACATGGCCTAGGGGTAGGACCTTCGTCAGCTGCAGGGAAACACAGCTGCAGGGAAACACTCTGCGAGTCAGCAAGGAGAGCCATGTGTGGCATGTTCACGTGACGAGTCAGTAACACGCCGTTTATGGGCGTGGGCATGTCAAAACCGTGTTTGCGGAACCCATGGGCATGGGCATGGGCATGGGCGTGGGCATGGGCGTGGGCATGGGCATGGGCATGGGCATGGGCATGGGCATGGGCATGGGCATGGGCATGGGCATGGGCATGGGCATGGGCATGGGCATGGGCATGGGCATGGGCATGGCATGGGCATGGCATGGGCATGGGCATGGGATGGGCATGGGCATGGGCATGGGCATGGGCATGGGCATGGGCATGGGCATGGGCATGGGCATGGGCATGGGCATGGGCATGGGCATGGGCATGGGCATGGGCATGGGCATGGGGCATGGGCATGGGCATGGGCATGGGCATGGGCATGGGCAGGCATGGGCATGGGCATGGGCATGGCATGGGCATGGCATGGGCATGGCATGGGCATGGGCATGGGCATGGCATGGGCATGGGCATGGGCAAGGGGCATGGGCATGGGCATGGGCATGGGCTGGCATGGGCATGGGCATGGGGGGGGCATGGGCATGGGCATGGGCATGGGCATGGGCATGGGCATGGGCAGGCATGGGCATGGGCATGGGGGCATGGGGGGCATGGGCATGGGCATGGGCGGGCATGGGCATGGGCATGGGCAGGGCATGGGCATGGGCATGGGCATGGGCATGGGCATGGGCATGGGCATGGGCATGGGCATGGGCATGGGCATGGGCATGGGGCATGGGCATGGGCATGGGCAGGGCATGGGCATGGGCATGGGCATGGGCATGGGCATGGCATGGGCATGGGCATGGGCATGGGCATGGGCATGGGCATGGGCATGGGCATGGGCCATGGGCCATGGGCATGGGCATGGGCATGGGCATGGGCATGGGCATGGGCATGGGCATGGTGGGCATGGGCATGGGCATGGGCATGGGCATGGGCATGGGCATGGGCATGGGCATGGGCATGGGCATGGGCATGGGCATGGGCATGGGCATGGGCATGGGCATGGGCATGGGCATGGGCATGGGCATGGGCATGGGCATGGGCATGGGCATGGGCATGGGCATGGGCATGGGCATGGGCATGGGCATGGGCATGGGCATGGGCATGGGCATGGGCATGGGCATGGGCATGGCATGGGCATGGGCATGGGCATGGGCATGGGCATGGGCATGGGCATGGGCATGGGCATGGCATGGGCATGGGCATGGGCATGGGCATGGGCATGGGCATGGGCATGGCATGGGCATGGGCATGGGCATGGGCATGGGCATGGGCATGGGCATGGGCATGGGCATGGGCATGGGCATGGGCATGGGCATGGGCATGGGCATGGGCATGGCAGGGCAGGGCATGGGCATGGGCATGGGCATGGGCATGGCATGGGCATGGGCATGGGCATGGGCATGGGGCATGGGCATGGGCATGGGCATGGGCATGGGCATGGCATGGGCATGGGCATGGGCATGGGCATGGGATGGGCATGGGCATGGCAGGGCATGGGCATGGGCATGGGCATGGGCATGGGCATGGGCATGGGCATGGGCATGGGCATGGGCAATGGCATGGGCATGGGCATGGGCATGGGCATGGGCATGGGCATGGCATGGGCAGGGCATGGGCATGGGCATGGGCATGGGCATGGGCATGGGCATGGGCATGGGCATGGGCATGGCATGGGCATGGGCATGGGCATGGGCATGGGCATGGGCATGGGCATGGGCATGGCATGGGCATGGGCATGGGCATGGGCATGGGCATGGGGCATGGGCATGGGCATGGCATGGGCATGGGCATGGGCATGGGCATGGGCATGGGCATGGGCATGGGCATGGGCATGGGCATGGGCATGGGCATGGGCATGGGCATGGGCATGGGGCATGGGCATGGGCATGGGCATGGGCATGGCATGGGCATGGGCATGGGCATGGGCATGGGCATGGGCATGGGCATGGGCATGGGCATGGGCATGGGCATGGGCATGGGCATGGGGCATGGGCATGGGCATGGGCATGGGCATGGGCATGGGCACATGGGCATGGGCATGGGCATGGGCATGGGCATGGGCATGGGCATGGGCATGGCATGGGCATGGGCATGGCATGGGCCATGGCATGGGCATGGGCATGGGCATGGGCATGGGCATGGGCATGGGCATGGGCATGGGCATGGGCATGGGCATGGGCATGGGCATGGGCATGGGCATGGGCATGGGCATGGGGCATGGGCATGGGCATGGGCATGGGCATGGGCATGGGCATGGGCATGTGCATGGGCATGGGCATGGGCAGCATGGGCACATGGGCATGGGCATGGGCATGGGCATGGGATGGGCATGGGCATGGGCATGGGCATGGGCATGGGCATGGGCATGGGCAGGATGGGCATGGGCATGGGCATGGGCATGGGCATGGGCATGGGCATGGGCAGGGCATGGGCATGGGGCATGGGCATGGGCATGGGCATATGGGCATGGGCATGGGGCAGGGCATGGGCATGGGCATGGGCATGGGCATGGGCATGGGCATGGGCATGGGCATGGGCATGGGCATGGGCATGGGCATGGGCATGGGCATGGGCATGGGCAGGGGCATGGGGCATGGGCATGGGCATGGGCATGGGCATGGGCATGGGCATGGGCATGGGCATGGGCATGGGCATGGGCATGGGCATGGGCATGGGCATGGGCATGGGCATGGGCATGGGCATGGGCATGGGCATGGCATGGGCATGGGCATGGGCATGGCATGGGCATGGGCATGGGCATGGGCATGGGCATGGGCATGGGCATGGGCATGGGCATGGGGGCAGCATGGGCATGGGCATGGGCATGGGCATGGGGCATGGGCATGGGCATGGGCATGGGCATGGGCATGGCATGGGCATGGCATGGGCATGGGCATGGGCATGGGCATGGGCATGGGCATGGGCATGGGCATGGGCATGGGCATGGGCATGGGCATGGGCATGGGCATGGGCATGGGCATGGGCATGGGCATGGGCATGGGCATGGGCATGGGCATGGGCATGGGCATGGGCATGGCATGGGCATGGGCATGGGCATGGGCATGGGCATGGCATGGGCATGGGCATGGGGCAGGGCATGGGGCATGGGCATGGGCATGGGCATGGGCATGGGCATGGGCATGGGCATGGGCATGGGCATGGGCATGGGCATGGCATGGGCATGGGCATGGGCATGGGCATGGCATGGGCATGGGCACATGGGCATGGGGCATGGGCATGGGCATGGGCATGGCATGGCATGGGCATCATGGGCATGGCATGGGCATGGGCATGGGCATGGGCATGGGCATGGCATGGGCATGGGCATCATGGCATGGGCATGGGCATGGGCATGGGCATGGGCATGGGGCATGGGCATGGGCATGGCAGGGCATGGGCATGGGCATGGGCATGGGCATGGGCATGGGCATGGGCATGGGCATGGGCATGGGCATGGGCATGGGCACATGGGGGCATGGGCATGGGCATGGGCATGGGCATGGGCATGGGCATGGGCATGGGCATCATGGGCATGGGCATGGGCATGGGCATGGGCATGGGCAGGGGCATGGGCATGGGCATGGGCATGGGCATGGGCATGGGCATGGGCATGGGCATGGGCATGGGCATGGGCATGGGCATGGGCATGGGCATGGGCATGGGCATGGGCATGGGCATGGGCATGGGCATGGGCATGGGCATGGGCATGGGCATGGGCATGGGCATGGGCATGGGCATGGGCATGGCATGGGCATGGGCATGGGCATGGGCATGGGCATGGGCATGGCATGGGCATGGGCATGGGCATGGGCATGGGCATGGGCATGGGCATGGGCATGGGATGGGCATGGGCATGGGCATGGGCATGGGGCATGGGCATGGGCATGGCATGGGCATGGGCATGGGCATGGGCATGGGCATGGGCATGGGCATGGGCATGGGCATCATGGGCATGGGCATGGGCATGGGCATGGGCATGGGCATGGGCATGGGCATGGGCATGGGGCATGGGCATGGGCATGGCAGGATGGGCATGGGCATGGGCATGGGCATGGGCATGGGCATGGGCATGGGCATGGGCATGGGCATGGCATGGGCATGGGCATGGGCATGGGCATGGGCATGGGCATGGGCATGGCATCATGGGCATGGGCATGGGCATGGGCATGGGCATGGGCATGGGGGCATGGGCATGGGCATGGGCATGGGCATGGGCATGGGCATGGGCATGGGCATGGCATGGGGGGGGGGGGGCATGGGCATGGCATGGGCATGGGCATGGGCATGGGCATGGGCATGGGCATGGGCATGGGCATGGGCATGGGCACATGGGCATGGGCTGGGCATGGGCATGGCATGGGCATGGGCATGGGCATGGGCATGGGCATGGGCATGGCATGGGCATGGGCATGGGCCATGGGCATGGGCATGGGCATGGGCATGGGCATGGGCATGGGCATGGGCATGGGCATGGGCATGGGCATGGGCATGGGCATGGGCATGGGCATGGGCATGGCATGGGCATGGGCATGGGCATGGGCATGGGCATGGGCATGGGCATGGGCATGGCATGGGCATGGGCATGGGCATGGGCATGGGCATGGGCATGGCATGGGCATGGGCATGGGCATGGGCATGGGCATGGGCATGGGCATGGGCATGGGCATGGCATGGGCATGGGCATGGGCATGGGCATGGGCATGGGCATGGGCATGGGCATGGGCATGGGCATGGGCATGGGCATGGGCATGGGCATGGCATGGGCATGGGCATGGGCATGGGCATGGGCATGGGCATGGGCCATGGGCATGGGCATGGGCATGGGCATGGGCATGGGCATGGGCATGGGCATGGGCATGGGCATGGGCAGGGCATGGGCATGGGCATGGGCATGGGCATGGGCATGGGCATGGGCATGGGCATGGGCATGGGCATGGGCATGGGCATGGGCATGGGCATGGGCATGGGCATGGGCATGGGCATGGGCATGGGCATGGGCATGGGCATGGGCATGGGCATGGGCATGGGCATGGGCATGGGCATGGGCATGGGCATGGGCATGGGCATGGCATGGCATGGGCATGGGCATGGGCATGGCATGGGCATGGGCATGGGCATGGGCATGGGCATGGGCATGGGCATGGGCATGGGCATGGGCATGGGCATGGGCATGGGCATGGGCATGGGCATGGGCATGGGCATGGGCATGGGCATGGGCATGGGCATGGGCATGGGCATGGGCATGGGCATGGGCATGGGCATGGGCATGGGCATGGGCAGATGGGCATGGGCATGGCATGGGCATGGGCATGGGCATGGGCATGGGCATGGGCATGGGCATGGGCATGGGCATGGGCATGGGCATGGGCATGGGCATGGGCATGGGCCATGGGCATGGGCATGGGATGGGCATGGGCATGGGCATGGGCATGGGCATGGGCATGGGCATGGGCATGGGCATGGGCATGGGCATGGGCATGGGCATGGGCATGGGCATGGGCATGGGCATGGGCATGGGCATGGGCATGGGCATGGGCATGGGCATGGGCATGGGCATGGGCATGGCATGGGCATGGCATGGGCATGGGCATGGGCATGGGCATGGGCATGGGCATGGGCATGGGCATGGGCATGGGCATGGGCATGGGCATGGGCATGGGCATGGGCATGGGCATGGGCATGGGCATGGGCATGGGCATGGGCATGGCATGGGCATGGGCATGGGCATGGGCATGGGCATGGGCATGGGCATGGGCATGGGCATGGGCATGGGCATGGGCATGGGCATGGGCATGGGCATGGGCATGGGCATGGGCATGGGCATGGGCATGGGCATGGGCATGGGCATGGGCATGGGCATGGGCATGGGCATGGGCATGGGCATGGGCATGGGCATGGGCATGGGCATGGGCATGGGCATGGGCATGGGCATGGGCATGGGCATGGGCATGGGCATGGGCATGGGCATGGGCATGGGCATGGGCATGGGCATGGGCATGGGCATGGGCATGGGCATGGGCATGGGCATGGGCATGGGCATGGGCATGGGCATGGGCATGGGCATGGGCATGGGCATGGGCATGGGCATGGGCATGGGCATGGGCATGGGCATGGGCATGGGGGGGCATGGGCATGGGCATGGGCATGGGCATGGGCATGGGCATGGGCATGGGCATGGGCATGGGCATGGGCATGGGCATGGGCATGGGCATGGGCATGGGCATGGGCATGGGCATGGGCATGGGCATGGGCATGGGCATGGGCATGGGCATGGGCATGGGCATGGGCATGGGCATGGGCATGGGCATGGGCATGGGCATGGGCATGGGCATGGGCATGGGCATGGGCATGGGCATGGGCATGGGCATGGGCATGGGCATGGGCATGGGCATGGGCATGGGCATGGGCATGGGCATGGGCATGGGCATGGGCATGGGCATGGGCATGGGCATGGGCATGGGGGGGCATGGGCATGGGCATGGGCATGGGCATGGGCATGGGCATGGGCATGGGCATGGGCATGGGCATGGGCATGGGCATGGGCATGGGCATGGGCATGGGCATGGGCATGGGCATGGGCATGGGCATGGGCATGGGCATGGGCATGGGCATGGGGCATGGGCATGGGCATGGGCATGGGCATGGGCATGGGCATGGGCATGGGCATGGGCATGGGCATGGGCATGGGCATGGGCATGGGCATGGGCATGGGCATGGGCATGGGCATGGGCATGGGCATGGGCATGGGCATGGGCATGGGCATGGGCATGGGCATGGGCATGGGCATGGGCATGGGCATGGGCATGGGCATGGGCATGGGCATGGGCATGGGCATGGGCATGGGCATGGGCATGGGCATGGGCATGGCATGGGCATGGGCATGGGCATGGGCATGGGCATGGGCATGGGCATGGGCATGGGCATGGGCATGGGCATGGGCATGGGCATGGGCATGGGCATGGGCATGGGCATGGGCATGGGCATGGGCATGGGCATGGCATGGGCATGGGCATGGGCATGGGCATGGGCATGGGGGCATGGGCATGGGCATGGGCATGGGGGCATGGGCATGGGCATGGGCATGGGCATGGGCATGGGCATGGGCATGGGCATGGGCATGGGCATGGGCATGGGCATGGGCATGGGCATGGGCATGGGCATGGGCATGGGCATGGGGGCACGGGGGCACGGGCATGGGCATGGGCATGGGCATGGGCATGGGCGACCCGACCCGACCCGACCCGACCCGACCCGACCCGACCCGACCCGACCCGACCCGACCCGACCCGACCCGACCCGACCCGACCCGACCCGACCCGACCCGACCCGACCCGACCCGACCCGACCCGACCCGACCCGACCCGACCCGACCCGACCCCGACCCCCGACCGGACCCGACCCCCACTGGAGACGGATGGTGCGGCTGATTCTCTAGTTCCTGTTTGTGGCTGTTCCTCTTTGTGGCTGTTTCCGCTTTGTGGCGGCACAGGGCGTCAAAGTGTGGCATTGATCTGTGATCATTTTCACACACATACAAAACGGAGCTGGAGCTGGCCCAACCGCCGCTACACTTATTCATAACAAAACAATGTCTGGGTTTTTACAATAGGATTTCCGCACAAAACAGAAGTCTGGCTTTGGGAGACGGATGGTGCGGTTCCGCTTTGTGGCTTTGTGCTTTGTGGCCGCACCCTGTGCCCTGGCATTGGCAGGGCACTCACGAGATGAGAGAGGAGTGGAGAACAAGCACGGTCTTACCACCGACCTATCTTACCCCACGGACCTATCGTATCCACCTTCAGGGGCCATTTGACGAGGGGTGTGGGAGCACGAGGTAGCACGAGGTAGGCCGACTGGCACGCATTCCCCTCGGATGGCAAGCAACCCGGCATACACATTAGCAGCAAGGCTAGGTGAAAGCAGAACAGCTTCCAACGCACTCCAACCTTCAAACCGGACTTCAAACGCTTAAAACCCATAAAGACCCTAAACCTCTAACCGTGACACACATCCTCAGCACCTGACACGCCACCAGATACCCTCGCTGCACTAGCTGCACCTTGTAAACCTCAAACATTTAATTGATTACCTGTAAGTACCCGTAATCAACACTGCATCGACAATGGAGGGCATGCGGCGGGATGTATTAATGGATGACGTTTAGTTCAGATGCATGCTTACTTCTGCTGTAAGGACACTAAAAATATGAATCATAGTGAAGAGAATCCTAAACGTTTGTACCCCAGGCCTGCGTTGGCCTGGAAGGAAAGCCTTTCCTTGGCTCTCCCGGACTTACTAGTTCAAGTTCAAAAGGTGTTGTAAATTACAGCAGTATAACTCCGGACGCCAAGTTTGGTACTTCTGCTTACAGACCTTCGCCAGCTCCATCGACTCCCGCTCCGGAGACCTCAAAACGGGCAGAATCAGGGACATTTGCTTCTGCTTCTACCGCGTCGATGGTATCTGAAAGAAGCGGAGCACACAGCTGGAGTTCTCAGGCAATGGCCACGCCGGTTTCCACCTCAAGCTTTGCCTCAAGCTTCGCAGATCAGGGAGCCCTGGGAGACCCCGGCTCAAACCAGCATTTGAGGTCTTGGAGAGGGCCAGGTGGAGATGGTGCCTCTGTAGCCTATTCTCTGGCAGGGGCCACAACCCTGGTAGGGACCACTACTACCACTGCTACCACTACTACCCCGGCAGCAAATTCAGCAAATGAGTATCGGCGTTGCTTTGGCTACCAAGACTACTTGGTGAGCAGTGCGGGACAGGTGCGGTCCAAGAACTCCTCCAGCTCAGCCCCTGCACTGGGCAGCTATACCACTGAGGATGGTCGGCCAGCGGTCAAGCTGCGGGGCCCTTCAGGCTCCGTGCAAGTCCTCAAGGCTGTGGTGGTTGCAGCCGCATGGATTCCTGGAGCTCAGTGGAAGCTCGTGGCAAAAGGAGTGGATGTGTATCACAAGAACGGAGACAAGCATGACTGCAGGGTTGAAAATTTGGAGGTCATGACCAAAGAAGAGGCCAAGGCCGCAGGCTACATGTGAGGCAGGCTACATGTGAGACAGGTGAGCGATGTTAGATCAATGCATCTGACTAATCTGACAGCAGACAACTTGACACCGATCAATGCATCTGACTAATCTGACAGCAGACAGCAGCTTGACACCCCTCACTCCCCAACCTTATTAACCTTTCCTTCCCTCCACTCCCCCCTCCCCCAGAGGACTGCGGAGGGCACTACTGGGGCTATTGGATTCTGGGGCTATGCTGGTAGAGTGTTGCTCAGCTGCTGCAGGTGTGCAGTAGTGCAGTGTTGGAGGTTGTAGAGTTTTGGAGTGGCAGGGTTTGATGGCTCGAATCAATGTAAGGGTCAGGTGTGTGAAGGGTGGCTGTAATGCCTGTCTGGGGTTGGGGTTGGGGCTGGGGCGTAGGGGCTGCTCCCAGGTCCAACATGTCCCAGCAGTAAATCTGCAGGTCGGGTTAGTGGGAGTGTGGGTTGGAGTGTGTGGTAACATAGGTAGTGTGGTAGGGTGCATTGCATGTACACCCTGTGGCTACTGTGGGTACTGTGGGGGGTGGCTGTTCTGCTGTGTAGGGAGAGTAGGGAGAGCTAGGAGAGCTGGAGCAATTAAAACAGTTCTGTAAGGGTGCATGCCTGCTCATCTTACTCATCTATTGCATCCGTAACACACGGGCTTGGTGGGTGGGGGGAGGGGGGGGGAATGGGCAGGCGCAGAAGTGCAAGCGGCCAGGCAGGGGCGGCCAGGCAGGGGCGCCCCCAGCCGTGCGTGTAGGTGTGTGGGGAACACACATGCTTGGTGGGGGGAAGGGGGCAGGCGCAGCAGTGCAAACGGCGAGGCAGGGGCTTGGTGGGGGGGGGAGGGGTAGGAGCAGCAGTGCAAGCGGCCAGGCAGGGGCGCCGCGGCGCGTGCCTGTAGGCTTGGGGGAACAGACGCTTGGTGAGGGGAAAGGGGCAAGCGCAGCAGCAGTATAGACGGCCAAGCAGGGGCGCGCGGCACGTGTGTGTAGGTTTGGGGAACACTCGGGCTTGGCGGGGGAAGGGGGCAGGCTCAGCAGTGGAAGCTGCCAAGCAAGGGCGCGCCGCGGCGCGTGCCTGTAGGTTTGGGGGAACACACCGGCTTGGCGGGGAAAAGAGCAGGCGCAGCAGTACAAGCGGCAAGGCAGGGGCGCGCAGCGGCATGTGCGTGTAGGTTTGGGGGAACACACGGGCTTGGTGGGGAAAGGGGCAGGTGGTCAGCAGGTCGCCAGGGCTAGCAGGTCACCTGCGGTACTGCCACTACGCTGCAAAAGTCATGGTCACGTTTGCGCACCCAATGAAGCCTTGCGCCCTGTCTTTGCCTCCCTTTACAATTAGCTCTTGCCCGCACGCCCAAACTCGCTTCCTAGCCTGAGAACGGTTCGATTTCCAGTCGAGTTTGCTCACATGGCCCTACGCGCCCCCTTAGGAAGTCCGTATGTATAGTTTGCTGCGCTCTTTAAGAAACTGCGAAAAAGCTGTGCGCGGTTTTGGGAACGGACCATGTCGCCCTGACTTATACGTGCACCTTGCGTATGCCGCCAATTGCTGGCCTTTGGGGCTCATACGATATACGTGGTATGATTTTGCTGTGCAACCTGGCGCTGCTGCGGGGAAAGGCTGTACGGCGCGCTGCATGGGCGCATGGGCGGTCTAAAAATTCGCTTGCGCGCGCACGCCGGCATTTCCATACACGCATGTTGTCAGGACTGCCGTCACCAATTCCGGGTAGCCACACCCTAGTGTACTCGGTGCTAGCTGGCCTCGTCGGGGCGCCATCGCTTTCACATGGTTCTGCGTGGAGCGGCCCCACCACTGCTGCTAAGTGGCGCACCCAGGCATTTGGCGCTGTTGGTTTTGCCATGCGCCATGGAAGTAACCCCAGCTATGACTGCGCTGCGCTTGCGGACAGACCTCTAGTATCCAGTGGCGGGGACACCGGGGCTGCAGCGTAATCGTCAGCCCGAGTCACACTGTTGGGAAGTCAGATTCCACGACTTATGCAGGGCAGTGAAGGGTGTGGGGGGCACTGGTACTTCGGCGCCCGGTTTTTCGGCCTTTTGGGGCTGCACGCGGGACGTTGTTCAGCCCATTCTGCTTGTCACCTCATACATTGCACACGGCACTCCAAAGGCAAGGTTAAACCTTGCGGGCTCCTGAGCGCGGCAAGGATTTTCCTTGAACTTTCAAGTCGCACACTGGCTTGGCCTGCGCTGACATTGCTTAAAATCGCTACATCAAAAAATAAGTGATTTGCCCTGTGTGCCTGGCGTTGGTTCTTCAGACCCAGTTGGCTTTTACATGTCGGTGAAAGCCAACTTCGCGCGGGGCACGTCTTACAGCTTTGCGCACGTATGGAAGATATGTGCTATACGTGGGTATATGATGAGCACAATCGGCGGACTTCCTTGCTCCCAGGCGCGGACATACCCTGGTCGACACGCATCGGCACACACCGACTCCCTCAGTTGCCTGGGCGGCCACCACATGACCCTTTTGCAGCTCAGGTAGCCCCAAACCATGCATACACATGCGTATTATGTTTGTGAAGTGCCGCGGTCTGGACGCCTTGCTCACAGGGTGTGCGGGGGGGGCGGGTGTGGCGTGGCGTGGCGTGTGTGTATGGGCAGGTCACGAGGTCAACCCCCCAACTCCCAACTCCCCGATCTCCCAAGTAACCATCCGGTTACGGCCGACGGTTGAGCCCTGGCCCTTCACTACGCTGCAAAAGTCATGGTCACGTTTGCGCACCCAATGAAGCCTTGCGCCCTGTCTTTGCCTCCCTTTACAATTAGCTCTTGCCCGCACGCCCAAACTCGCTTCCTAGCCTGAGAACGGTTCGATTTCCAGTCGAGTTTGCTCACATGGCCCTACGCGCCCCCTTAGGAAGTCCGTATGTATAGTTTGCTGCGCTCTTTAAGAAACTGCGAAAAAGCTGTGCGCGGTTTGGGAACGGACCATGTCGCCCTGACTTATACGTGCACCTTGCGTATGCCGCCAATTGCTGGCCTTTGGGGCTCATACGATATACGTGGTATGATTTTGCTGTGCAACCTGGCGCTGCTGCGGGAAAGGCTGTACGGCGCGCTGCATGGGCGCATGGGCGGTCTAAAAATTCGCTTGCGCGCGCACGCCGGCATTTCCATACACGCATGTTGTCAGGACTGCCGTCACCAATTCCGGGTAGCCACACCCCTAGTGTACTCGGTGCTAGCTGGCCTCGTCGGGGCGCCATCGCTTTCACATGGTTCTGCGTGGAGCGGCCCCACCACTGCTGCTAAGTGGCGCACCCAGGCATTTGGCGCTGTTGGTTTTGCCATGCGCCATGGAAGTAACCCCAGCTATGACTGCGCTGCGCTTGCGGACAGACCTCTAGTATCCAGTGGCGGGGACACCGGGGCTGCAGCGTAATCGTCAGCCCGAGTCACACTGTTGGGAAGTCAGATTCCACGACTTATGCAGGGCAGTGTGCGGGTACTACACTGCGGGTCAGGCAGTCAGGCTAGTCAGGCACACGAAGGCACACAGAAGCATAAAGGCATTACAATTGCTAATTTCAGAATTCTATCTCAAGTCAAGGCTCTTATCCCTATCAAGGCCAACTTCACCAACGGCAACAGATTTTGACCCTGCACATGGTAAAGTTGACAGGGACAGACCAATCCTGCAGGGCGCACTTGGACATTCCTGTCACAGGAATCTCCCTCAGACTGTTCACAGCTTTATTGGCAAAATTCCCCTGTCGCCCCTAGGAGCCAACCCTCTAGCCCTACCCCGCATTTCGCCCGGCAGCCAGAGCGATACCCCGGCCTGCCCTTTCCTGGCGCGGGGCGTGAACGGCAGTGCATGTGCATGCGAGCCCTACCCCGCATTTCGCCCGGCAGCCAGAGCGATACCCCGGCCTGCCCTTTCCTGGCGCGGCACTTTAACGGCAGTGCGTGTGCATGCGAGCCCTACCCCGGATTTCGCCCGGCAGCCAGAGCGATACCCCGGCCTGCCCTTTCCTGGTGCGGGGCGTGAACGGCAGTGCGTGTGCATGCGAGCCCTACCTCGCATTTCGCCCGGCAGCCAGAGCGATACCCCGGCCTGCCCTTTCCTGGCGCGGCACTTGAACGGCAGCGCGTGTGCATGCGAGAGCGAAACCCCGGCAGCCAGAGGAGTACCCCGGCCTGCCCTTTCCTGGTGCGGGGCGTGAACGGCAGTGCGTGTGCATGCGAGCCCTACCCCGCATTTCGCCCGGCAGCCAGAGCGATACCCCGGCCTGCCCTTTCCTGGCGCGGCACTTAACGGCAGCGCGTGTGCATGCGAGAGCGAAAACCCCGGCAGCCAGAGCAGTACCCCGGCCTGCCCTTTCCTGGTGCGGGGCGTGAACGGCAGTGCGTGTGCATGCGAGCCCTACCCCGCATTTCGCCCGGCAGCCAGAGCGATACCCCGGCCTGCCCTTTCCTGGCGCGGCACTTTAACGGCAGTGCGTGTGCATGCGAGAGCGAAACCCCGGCAGCCAGAGCAGTACCCCGGCCTGCCCTTTCCTGGTGCGGGGCGTGAACGGCAGTGCATGTGCATGCGAGAGCGAAACCCCGGCAGCCAGAGCAGTACCCCGGCCTGCCCTTTCCTGGTGCGGGGCGTGAACGGCAGTGCGTGTGCATGCGAGCCCTACCCCGCATTTCGCCCGGCAGCCAGAGCGATACCCCGGCCTGCCCTTTCCTGGCGCGGCACTTGAACGGCAGCGCGTGTGCATGCGAGAGCGAAACCCCGGCAGCCAGAGGAGTACCCCGGCCTGCCCTTTCCTGGTGCGGGGCGTGAACGTCAGTGCGTGTGCATGCGAGCCCTACCCCGCATTTCGCCCGGCAGCCAGAGCGATACCCCGGCCTGCCCTTTCCTGGCGCGGCACTTGAACGGCAGTGCGTGTGCATGCGAGCCCTACCCCCGCATTTCGCCCGGCAGCCAGAGCGATACCCCGGCCTGCCCTTTCCTGGTGCGGGGCGTGAACGGCAGTGCGTGTGCATGCGAGCCCTACCCCGCATTTCGCCCGGCAGCCAGAGCGATACCCCGGCCTGCCCTTTCCTGGCGCGGGGCGTGAACGGCAGCGCGTGTGCATGCGAGAGCGAAACCCCGGCAGCCAGAGAAGTACCCCGGCCTGCCCTTTCCTGGTGCGGGGCGTGAACGTCAGTGCGTGTGCATGCGAGAGCGAAAACCCAGGCAGCCAGAGCAGTACCCCGGCCTGCCCTTTCCTGGTGCGGGGCGTGAACGGCAGTGCGTGTGCATGCGAGCCCTACCCCGCATTTCGCCCGGCAGCCAGAGCGATACCCCGGCCTGCCCTTTCCTGGCGCGGCACTTGAACGGCAGTGCGTGTGAATGCGAGCCCTACCTCGCATTTCGCCCGGCAGCCAGAGCGATACCCCGGCCTGCCCTTTCCTGGCGCGGGCACTTGAACGGCAGTGCGTGTGCATGCGAGCCCTACCCCGCATTTCGCCGGCAGCCAGAGCGATACCCCGGCCTGCCCTTTCCTGGTGCGGGGCGTGAACGGCAGTGCGTGTGCATGCGAGCCCTACCCCGCATTTCGCCCGGCAGCCAGAGCGATACCCCGGCCTGCCCTTTCCTGGCGCGGCACTTGAACGGCAGCGCGTGTGCATGCGAGAGCGAAACCCCGGCAGCCAGAGCAGTACCCCGGCCTGCCCTTTCCTGGTGCGGGGCGTGAACGTCAGTGCGTGTGCATGCGAGAGCGAAAACCCAGGCAGCCAGAGCAGTACCCCGGCCTGCCCTTTCCTGGTGCGGGGCGTGAACGGCAGTGCGTGTGCATGCGAGCCCTACCCCGCATTTCGCCCGGCAGCCAGAGCGATACCCCGGCCTGCCCTTTCCTGGCGCGGCACTTGAACGGCAGTGCGTGTGAATGCGAGCCCTACCTCGCATTTCGCCCGGCAGCCAGAGGAGTACCCCGGCCTGCCCTTTCCTGGCGCGGGGCGTGAACGGCAGTGCATGTGCATGCGAGCCCTACCCCGCATTTCGCCCGGCAGCCAGAGCGATACCCCGGCCTGCCCTTTCCTGGCGCGGCACTTGAACGGCAGTGCGTGTGCATGCGAGCCCTACCCCGGATTTCGCCAGGCAGCCAGAGCGATACCCCGGCCTGCCCTTTCCTGGTGCGGGGCGTGAACGGCAGTGCGTGTGCATGCGAGCCCTACCCCGCATTTCGCCCGGCAGCCAGAGCGATACCCCGGCCTGCCCTTTCCTGGCGCGGCACTTTAACGGCAGCGCGTGTGCATGCGAGAGCGAAACCCCGGCAGCCAGAGCAGTACCCCGGCCTGCCCTTTCCTGGTGCGGGGCGTGAACGGCAGTGCATGTGCATGCGAGAGCGCAACCCCGGCAGCCAGAGCAGTACCCCGGCCTGCCCTTTCCTGGTGCGGGGCGTGAACCGCAGTGCGTGTGCATGCGAGCCCTACCCCGCATTTCGCCCGGCAGCCAGAGCGATACCCCGGCCTGCCCTTTCCTGGCGCGGCACTTGAACGGCAGTGCGTGTGAATGCGAGCCCTACCTCGCATTTCGCCCGGCAGCCAGAGGAGTACCCCGGCCTGCCCTTTCCTGGCGCGGCACTTTAACGGCAGTGCGTGTGCATGCGAGCCCTACCCCGCATTTCGCCCGGCAGCCAGAGCAGTACCCCGGCCTGCCCTTTCCTGGTGCGGGGCGTGAACGGCAGTGCGTGTGCATGCGAGCCCTACCCCGCATTTCGCCCGGCAGCCAGAGCGATACCCCGGCCTGCCCTTTCCTGGCGCGGCACTTTAACGGCAGCGCGTGTGCATGCGAGAGCGAAACCCCGGCAGCCAGAGCAATACCCCGGCCTGCCCTTTCCTGGTGCGGGCTGTGAACGGCAGTGCGTGTGCATGTGAGCCCTACCCCGCATTTCGCCCGGCAGCCAGAGCGATACCCCGGCCTGCCCTTTCCTGGCGCGGCACTTTAATGGCAGCGCGTGTGCATGCGAGAACGAAACCCCGGCAGCCAGAGCAGTACCCCGGCCTGCCCTTTCCTGGTGCGGGGCGTGAACGGCAGTGCGTGTGCATGCGAGAGCGAAACCCCGGCAGCCAGAGCAGTACCCCGGCCTGCCCTTTCCTGGTGCGGGGCGTGAACCGCAGTGCGTGTGCATGCGAGCCCTACCCCGCATTTCGCCCGGCAGCCAGAGCAGTACCCCGGCCTGCCCTTTCCTGGTGCGGGGCGTGAACGGCAGTGCGTGTGCATGCGAGCCCTACCCCGCATTTCGCCCGGCAGCCAGAGCGATACCCCGGCCTGCCCTTTCCTGGCGCGGCACTTTAACGGCAGCGCGTGTGCATGCGAGCCCTACCCCGCATTTCGCCCGGCAGCCAGAGCGATACCCCGGCCTGCCCTTTCCTGGTGCGGGGCGTGAACGGCAGTGTGTGTTAATGCAAGCCCTACCCCGCATTTCGCCCGGCAGCCAGAGCGATACCCCGGCCTGCCCTTTCCTGGTGCGGGGCGTGAACGGCAGTGCGTGTGCATGCGAGCCCTACCCCGCATTTCGCCCGGCAGCCAGAGCGATACCCCGGCCTGCCCTTTCCTGGCGCGGCACTTTAACGGCAGCGCGTGTGCATGCGAGAGCGAAAACCCAGGCAGCCAGAGCAGTACCCCGGCCTGCCCTTTCCTGGTGCGGGCGTGAGCGGCAGTGCGTGTGCATGCGAGCCCTACCCCGCATTTCGCCCGGCAGCCAGAGCGATACCCCGGCCTGCCCTTTCCTGGCGCGGCACTTTAACGGCAGCGCGTGTGCATGCGAGAGCGAAACCCCGGCAGCCAGAGCAGTACCCCGGCCTGCCCTTTCCTGGCGCGGCACTTTAACGGCAGCGCGTGTGCATGCGAGAGCGAAAACCCGGCAGCCAGAGGAGTACCCCGGCCTGCCCTTTCCTGGTGCGGGGCGTGAACGGCAGTGCGTGTGCATGCGAGCCCTACCCCGCATTTCGCCCGGCAGCCAGAGCGATACCCCGGCCTGCCCTTTCCTGGTGCGGGGCGTGAACGGCAGTGCGTGTGCATGCGAGAGCAAAACCCAGGCAGCCAGAGCAGTACCCCGGCCTGCCCTTTCCTGGTGCGGGGCGTGAACGGCAGTGCGTGTGCATGCGAGCCCTACCCCGCATTTCGCCCAGCAGCCAGAGCGATACCCCGGCCTGCCCTTTCCTGGCGCGGCACTTGAACGGCAGCGCGTGTGCATGCGAGAGCGAAACCCCGGCAGCCAGAGCGATACCCCGGCCTGCCCTTTCCTGGTGCGGGGCGTGAACGGCAGCGCGTGTGCATGCGAGCCCTACCCCGCATTTCGCCCGGCAGCCAGAGCAGTACCCCGGCCTGCCCTTTCCTGGTGCGGGGCGTGAACGGCAGTGCGTGTGCATGCGAGCCCTACCCCGCATTTCGCCCGGCAGCCAGAGCGATACCCCGGCCTGCCCTTTCCTGGCGCGGCACTTTAACGGCAGCGCGTGTGCATGCGAGCCCTACCCCGCATTTCGCCCGGCAGCCAGAGCGATACCCCGGCCTGCCCTTTCCTGGTGCGGGGCGTGAACGGCAGTGTGTGTTAATGCAAGCCCTACCCCGCATTTCGCCCGGCAGCCAGAGCGATACCCCGGCCTGCCCTTTCCTGGTGCGGGGCGTGAACGGCAGTGCGTGTGCATGCGAGCCCTACCCCGCATTTCGCCCGGCAGCCAGAGCGATACCCCGGCCTGCCCTTTCCTGGCGCGGCACTTGAACGGCAGTGCGTGTGCATGCGAGCCCTACCTCGCATTTCGCCCGGCAGCCAGAGCAGATACCCCGGCCTGCCCTTTCCTGCGCGGCACTTGAACGGCAGTGCGTGTGCATGCGAGCCGAAACCCCGGCAGCCAGAGCAGTACCCCGGCCTGCCCTTTCCTGGTGCGGGGCGTGAACGGCAGTGCGTGTGCATGCGAGCCCTACCCCGCATTTCGCCCGGCAGCCAGAGCGATACCCCGCCTGCCCTTTCCTGCGCGGGCACTTGAACGGCAGTGCGTGTTGCATGCGAGCCCTACCCTCGCATTTCGCCCGGCAGCCAGAGCGATACCCCGGCCTGCCCTTTCCTGGTGCGGGCACTGAACGGCAGTGCGTGTGCATGCGAGCCCTACCCCGCATTTTCGCCCGGCAGCCAGAGCAGTACCCCGGGCCTGCCCTTTCCTGGCGCGGCACTTGAACGGCAGTGCGTGTGCATGCGAGACCCTAACCCGCATTTCGCCCAGGCAGCCAGAGCAGTACCCCGGCCTGCCCTTTCCTGGTGCGGGGCGTGAACGGCAGTGCGTGTGCATGCGAGCCCTACCCCGCATTTCGCCCAGCAGCCAGAGCGATACCCCGGCCTGCCCTTTCCTGGCGCGGCACTTGAACGGCAGCGCGTGTGCATGCGAGAGCGAAACCCCGGCAGCCAGAGCGATACCCCGGCCTGCCCTTTCCTGGTGCGGGGCGTGAACGGCAGCGCGTGTGCATGCGAGCCCTACCCCGCATTTCGCCCAGCAGCCAGAGCGATACCCCGGCCTGCCCTTTCCTGGTGCGGGGCGTGAACGGCAGTGCGTGTGAATGCGAGCCCTACCTCGCATTTCGCCCGGCAGCCAGAGCGATACCCCGGCCTGCCCTTTCCTGGTGCGGGGCGTGAACGGCAGTGCGTGTGCATGCGAGCCCTACCCCGCATTTCGCCCAGCAGCCAGAGCGATACCCCGGCCTGCCCTTTCCTGGCGCGGCACTTGAACGGCAGTGCGTGTGCATGCGAGCCCTACCTCGCATTTCGCCCGGCAGCCAGAGCGATACCCCGGCCTGCCCTTTCCTGGCGCGGCACTTGAACGGCAGTGCGTGTGCATGCGAGCCCTACCCCGCATTTCGCCCGGCAGCCAGAGCGATACCCCGGCCTGCCCTTTCCTGGCGCGGCACTTGAACGGCAGTGCGTGTGCATGCGAGCCCTACCCCGCATTTCGCCCGGCAGCCAGAGCGATACCCCGGCCTGCCCTTTCCTGGCGCGGCACTTGAACGGCAGTGCGTGTGCATGCGAGCCCTACCCGCAATTCCCCGGCAGCCAGAGCGATACCCCGGCCTGCCCTTTCCTGGTGCGGGGCGTGAACGGCAGTGCGTGTGCATGCGAGCCCTACCCCGCATTTCGCCCGGCAGCCAGAGCAGTACCCCGGCCTGCCCTTTCCTGGCGCGGCACTTGAACGGCAGTGCGTGTGCATGCGAGCCCTACCCCGCATTTCGCCCGGCAGCCAGAGCGATACCCCGGCCTGCCCTTTCCTGGCGCGGGCACGTGAACGGCAGTGCGTGTGCATGCGAGCCCTACCCCGCATTTCGCCCGGCAGCCAGAGCGATACCCCGGCCTGCCCTTTCCTGGTGCGGGGCCGTGAACGGCAGTGCGTGTGCATGCGAGCCCTACCCCGCATTTCGCCCGGCAGCCAGAGCGATACCCCGGCCTGCCCTTTCCTGGCGCGGCACTTGAACGGCAGTGCGTGTGCATGCGAGCCCTACCCCGCATTTCGCCCGGCAGCCAGAGCGATACCCCGGCCTGCCCTTTCCTGGCGCGGGCACTTGAACGGCAGTGCGTGTGCATGCGAGCCCTACCCCGCATTTCGCCCGGCAGCCAGAGCGATACCCCGGCCTGCCCTTTCCTGCTGCGGCACTTGAACGGCAGTGCGTGTGCATGCGAGCCCTACCCCGCATTTCGCCCGGCAGCCAGAGCGATACCCCGGCCTGCCCTTTCCTGGCGCGGCACTTGAACGGCAGTGCGTGTGCATGCGAGCCCTACCCCGCATTTCGCCCGGCAGCCAGAGCGATACCCCGGCCTGCCCTTTCCTGGTGCGGGGCGTGAACGGCAGTGCGTGTGCATGCGAGCCCTACCCCGCATTTCGCCCGGCAGCCAGAGCGATACCCCGGCCTGCCCTTTCCTGGTGCGGGGCGTGAACGGCAGTGCGTGTGCATGCGAGCCCTACCCCGCATTTCGCCCGGCAGCCAGAGCGATACCCCGGCCTGCCCTTTCCTGGTGCGGGCGTGAACGGCAGTGCGTGTGCATGCGAGCCCTACCCCGCATTTCGCCCGGCAGCCAGAGCGATACCCCGGCCTGCCCTTTCCTGGTGCGGGGCGTGAACGGCAGTGCGTGTGCATGCGAGCCCTACCCCGCATTTCGCCCGGCAGCCAGAGCGATACCCCGGCCTGCCCTTTCCTGGTGCGGGGCGTGAACGGCAGTGCGTGTGCATGCGAGCCCTACCCCGCATTTCGCCCGGCAGCCAGAGCGATACCCCGGCCTGCCCTTTCCTGGCGCGGGCACTTGAACGGCAGTGCGTGTGCATGCGAGCCCTACCCCGCATTTCGCCCGGCAGCCAGAGCGATACCCCGGCCTGCCCTTTCCTGGTGCGGGGCGTGAACGGCAGTGCGTGTGCATGCGAGCCCTACCCCGCATTTCGCCCGGCAGCCAGAGCGATACCCCGGCCTGCCCTTTCCTGGCGCGGGCCGTGAACGGCAGTGCGTGTGCATGCGAGCCCTACCCCGCATTTCGCCCGGCAGCCAGAGCGATACCCCGGCCTGCCCTTTCCTGGTGCGGGGCGTGAACGGCAGTGCGTGTGCATGCGAGCCCTACCCCGCATTTCGCCCGGCAGCCAGAGCGATACCCCGGCCTGCCCTTTCCTGGCGCGGGCCGTGAACGGCAGTGCGTGTGCATGCGAGCCCTACCCCGCATTTCGCCCGGCAGCCAGAGCGATACCCCGGCCTGCCCTTTCCTGGTGCGGGGCGTGAACGGCAGTGCGTGTGCATGCGAGCCCTACCCCGCATTTCGCCCGGCAGCCAGAGCGATACCCCGGCCTGCCCTTTCCTGGCGCGGCACTTGAACGGCAGTGCGTGTGCATGCGAGCCCTACCCCGCATTTCGCCCGGCAGCCAGAGCGATACCCCGGCCTGCCCTTTCCTGGTGCGGGGCGTGAACGGCAGTGCGTGTGCATGCGAGCCCTACCCCGCATTTCGCCCGGCAGCCAGAGCGATACCCCGGCCTGCCCTTTCCTGTGCGGGCACGTGAACGGCAGTGCGTGTGCATGCGAGCCCTACCCCGCATTTCGCCCGGCAGCCAGAGCGATACCCCGGCCTGCCCTTTCCTGGCTGCGGGCCGTGAACGGCAGTGCGTGTGCATGCGAGCCCTACCCCGCATTTCGCCCGGCAGCCAGAGCGATACCCCGGCCTGCCCTTTCCTGGTGCGGGGCGTGAACGGCAGTGCGTGTGCATGCGAGCCCTACCCCGCATTTCGCCCGGCAGCCAGAGCGATACCCCGGCCTGCCCTTTCCTGGTGCGGGCCGTGAACGGCAGTGCGTGTGCATGCGAGCCCTACCCCGCATTTCGCCCGGCAGCCAGAGCGATACCCCGGCCTGCCCTTTCCTGGTGCGGGGCGTGAACGGCAGTGCGTGTGCATGCGAGCCCTACCCCGCATTTCGCCCGGCAGCCAGAGCGATACCCCGGCCTGCCCTTTCCTGGTGCGGGCCGTGAACGGCAGTGCGTGTGCATGCGAGCCCTACCCCGCATTTCGCCCGGCAGCCAGAGCGATACCCCGGCCTGCCCTTTCCTGGTGCGGGGCGTGAACGGCAGTGCGTGTGCATGCGAGCCCTACCCCGCATTTCGCCCGGCAGCCAGAGCGATACCCCGGCCTGCCCTTTCCTGGTGCGGGGCGTGAACGGCAGTGCGTGTGCATGCGAGCCCTACCCCGCATTTCGCCCGGCAGCCAGAGCGATACCCCGGCCTGCCCTTTCCTGGCGCGGCACTTGAACGGCAGTGCGTGTGCATGCGAGCCCTACCCCGCATTTCGCCCGGCAGCCAGAGCGATACCCCGGCCTGCCCTTTCCTGGTGCGGGGCGTGAACGGCAGTGCGTGTGCATGCGAGCCCTACCCCGCATTTCGCCCGGCAGCCAGAGCGATACCCCGGCCTGCCCTTTCCTGGTGCGGGGCGTGAACGGCAGTGCGTGTGCATGCGAGCCCTACCCCGCATTTCGCCCGGCAGCCAGAGCGATACCCCGGCCTGCCCTTTCCTGGTGCGGGGCGTGAACGGCAGTGCGTGTGCATGCGAGCCCTACCCCGCATTTCGCCCGGCAGCCAGAGCGATACCCCGGCCTGCCCTTTCCTGGCGCGGGCACTTGAACGGCAGTGCGTGTGCATGCGAGCCCTACCCCGCATTTCGCCCGGCAGCCAGAGCGATACCCCGGCCTGCCCTTTCCTGGTGCGGGGCGTGAACGGCAGTGCGTGTGCATGCGAGCCCTACCCCGCATTTCGCCCGGCAGCCAGAGCGATACCCCGGCCTGCCCTTTCCTGGTGCGGGGCGTGAACGGCAGTGCGTGTGCATGCGAGCCCTACCCCGCATTTCGCCCGGCAGCCAGAGCGATACCCCGGCCTGCCCTTTCCTGGTGCGGGGCCTGAACGGCAGTGCGTGTGCATGCGAGCCCTACCCCGCATTTCGCCCGGCAGCCAGAGCGATACCCCGGCCTGCCCTTTCCTGGTGCGGGGCGTGAACGGCAGTGCGTGTGCATGCGAGCCCTACCCCGCATTTCGCCCGGCAGCCAGAGCGATACCCCGGCCTGCCCTTTCCTGGTGCGGGGCCGTGAACGGCAGTGCGTGTGCATGCGAGCCCTACCCCGCATTTCGCCCGGCAGCCAGAGCGATACCCCGGCCTGCCCTTTCCTGGTGCGGGGCGTGAACGGCAGTGCGTGTGCATGCGAGCCCTACCCCGCATTTCGCCCGGCAGCCAGAGCGATACCCCGGCCTGCCCTTTCCTGGTGCGGGGCGTGAACGGCAGTGCGTGTGCATGCGAGCCCTACCCCGCATTTCGCCCGGCAGCCAGAGCGATACCCCGGCCTGCCCTTTCCTGGTGCGGGGCGTGAACGGCAGTGCGTGTGCATGCGAGCCCTACCCCGCATTTCGCCCGGCAGCCAGAGCGATACCCCGGCCTGCCCTTTCCTGGTGCGGGGCGTGAACGGCAGTGCGTGTGCATGTGAGCCCTACCTCGCATTTCGCCCGGCAGCCAGAGCGATACCCCGGCCTGCCCTTTCCTGGTGCGGGGCGTGAACGGCAGTGCGTGTGCATGCGAGCCCTACCCCGCATTTCGCCCGGCAGCCAGAGCGATACCCCGGCCTGCCCTTTCCTGGTGCGGGGCGTGAACGGCAGTGCGTGTGCATGCGAGCCCTACCCCGCATTTCGCCCGGCAGCCAGAGCGATACCCCGGCCTGCCCTTTCCTGGTGCGGGGCGTGAACGGCAGTGCGTGTGCATGCGAGCCCTACCCCGCATTTCGCCCGGCAGCCAGAGCGATACCCCGGCCTGCCCTTTCCTGGCGCGGGCCTTGAACGGCAGTGCGTGTGCATGCGAGCCCTACCCCGCATTTCGCCCGGCAGCCAGAGCGATACCCCGGCCTGCCCTTTCCTGGTGCGGGGCGTGAACGGCAGTGCGTGTGCATGCGAGCCCTACCCCGCATTTCGCCCGGCAGCCAGAGCGATACCCCGGCCTGCCCTTTCCTGGCGCGGGGCGTGAACGGCAGTGCGTGTGCATGCGAGCCCTACCCCGCATTTCGCCCGGCAGCCAGAGCGATACCCCGGCCTGCCCTTTCCTGGTGCGGGGCGTGAACGGCAGTGCGTGTGCATGCGAGCCCTACCCCGCATTTCGCCCGGCAGCCAGAGCGATACCCCGGCCTGCCCTTTCCTGCTGCGGGGCGTGAACGGCAGTGCGTGTGCATGCGAGCCCTACCCCGCATTTCGCCCGGCAGCCAGAGCGATACCCCGGCCTGCCCTTTCCTGGTGCGGGGCGTGAACGGCAGTGCGTGTGCATGCGAGCCCTACCCCGCATTTCGCCCGGCAGCCAGAGCGATACCCCGGCCTGCCCTTTCCTGGTGCGGGGCGTGAACGGCAGTGCGTGTGCATGCGAGCCCTACCCCGCATTTCGCCCGGCAGCCAGAGCGATACCCCGGCCTGCCCTTTCCTGGTGCGGGGCGTGAACGGCAGTGCGTGTGCATGCGAGCCCTACCCCGCATTTCGCCCGGCAGCCAGAGCGATACCCCGGCCTGCCCTTTCCTGGTGCGGGGCGTGAACGGCAGTGCGTGTGCATGCGAGCCCTACCCCGCATTTCGCCCGGCAGCCAGAGCGATACCCCGGCCTGCCCTTTCCTGGTGCGGGGCGTGAACGGCAGTGCGTGTGCATGCGAGCCCTACCCCGCATTTCGCCCGGCAGCCAGAGCGATACCCCGGCCTGCCCTTTCCTGGTGCGGGGCGTGAACGGCAGTGCGTGTGCATGCGAGCCCTACCCCGCATTTCGCCCGGCAGCCAGAGCGATACCCCGGCCTGCCCTTTCCTGGTGCGGGGCGTGAACGGCAGTGCGTGTGCATGCGAGCCCTACCCCGCATTTCGCCCGGCAGCCAGAGCGATACCCCGGCCTGCCCTTTCCTGGTGCGGGGCGTGAACGGCAGTGCGTGTGCATGCGAGCCCTACCCCGCATTTCGCCCGGCAGCCAGAGCGATACCCCGGCCTGCCCTTTCCTGGCGCGGGCGTGAACGGCAGTGCGTGTGCATGCGAGCCCTACCCCGCATTTCGCCCGGCAGCCAGAGCGATACCCCGGCCTGCCCTTTCCTGGTGCGGGGCGTGAACGGCAGTGCGTGTGCATGCGAGCCCTACCCCGCATTTCGCCCGGCAGCCAGAGCGATACCCCGGCCTGCCCTTTCCTGGCGCGGCACTTGAACGGCAGTGCGTGTGCATGCGAGCCCTACCCCGCATTTCGCCCGGCAGCCAGAGCGATACCCCGGCCTGCCCTTTCCTGGTGCGGGGCGTGAACGGCAGTGCGTGTGCATGCGAGCCCTACCCCGCATTTCGCCCGGCAGCCAGAGCGATACCCCGGCCTGCCCTTTCCTGGTGCGGGGCGTGAACGGCAGTGCGTGTGCATGCGAGCCCTACCCCGCATTTCGCCCGGCAGCCAGAGCGATACCCCGGCCTGCCCTTTCCTGGTGCGGGGCGTGAACGGCAGTGCGTGTGCATGCGAGCCCTACCCCGCATTTCGCCCGGCAGCCAGAGCGATACCCCGGCCTGCCCTTTCCTGGTGCGGGGCGTGAACGGCAGTGCGTGTGCATGCGAGCCCTACCCCGCATTTCGCCCGGCAGCCAGAGCGATACCCCGGCCTGCCCTTTCCTGGTGCGGGGCGTGAACGGCAGTGCGTGTGCATGCGAGCCCTACCCCGCATTTCGCCCGGCAGCCAGAGCGATACCCCGGCCTGCCCTTTCCTGGTGCGGGGCGTGAACGGCAGTGCGTGTGCATGCGAGCCCTACCCCGCATTTCGCCCGGCAGCCAGAGCGATACCCCGGCCTGCCCTTTCCTGGCGCGGCACTTGAACGGCAGTGCGTGTGCATGCGAGCCCTACCCCGCATTTCGCCCGGCAGCCAGAGCGATACCCCGGCCTGCCCTTTCCTGGTGCGGGGCGTGAACGGCAGTGCGTGTGCATGCGAGCCCTACCCCGCATTTCGCCCGGCAGCCAGAGCGATACCCCGGCCTGCCCTTTCCTGGTGCGGGGCGTGAACGGCAGTGCGTGTGCATGCGAGCCCTACCCCGCATTTCGCCCGGCAGCCAGAGCGATACCCCGGCCTGCCCTTTCCTGGCGCGGGCACGTGAACGGCAGTGCGTGTGCATGCGAGCCCTACCCCGCATTTCGCCCGGCAGCCAGAGCGATACCCCGGCCTGCCCTTTCCTGGCGCGGGCGTGAACGGCAGTGCGTGTGCATGCGAGCCCTACCCCGCATTTCGCCCGGCAGCCAGAGCGATACCCCGGCCTGCCCTTTCCTGGTGCGGGCGTGAACGGCAGTGCGTGTGCATGCGAGCCCTACCCCGCATTTCGCCCGGCAGCCAGAGCGATACCCCGGCCTGCCCTTTCCTGGCGCGGGCACTTGAACGGCAGTGCGTGTGCATGCGAGCCCTACCCCGCATTTCGCCCGGCAGCCAGAGCGATACCCCGGCCTGCCCTTTCCTGGTGCGGGGCGTGAACGGCAGTGCGTGTGCATGCGAGCCCTACCCCGCATTTCGCCCGGCAGCCAGAGCGATACCCCGGCCTGCCCTTTCCTGGCGCGGGCGTGAACGGCAGTGCGTGTGCATGCGAGCCCTACCCCGCATTTCGCCCGGCAGCCAGAGCGATACCCCGGCCTGCCCTTTCCTGGTGCGGGGCGTGAACGGCAGTGCGTGTGCATGCGAGCCCTACCCCGCATTTCGCCCGGCAGCCAGAGCGATACCCCGGCCTGCCCTTTCCTGGCGCGGCACTTGAACGGCAGTGCGTGTGCATGCGAGCCCTACCCCGCATTTCGCCCGGCAGCCAGAGCGATACCCCGGCCTGCCCTTTCCTGGTGCGGGGCGTGAACGGCAGTGCGTGTGCATGCGAGCCCTACCCCGCATTTCGCCCGGCAGCCAGAGCGATACCCCGGCCTGCCCTTTCCTGGCGCGGGCACTTGAACGGCAGTGCGTGTGCATGCGAGCCCTACCCCGCATTTCGCCCGGCAGCCAGAGCGATACCCCGGCCTGCCCTTTCCTGGTGCGGGGCGTGAACGGCAGTGCGTGTGCATGCGAGCCCTACCCCGCATTTCGCCCGGCAGCCAGAGCGATACCCCGGCCTGCCCTTTCCTGGTGCGGGCCGTGAACGGCAGTGCGTGTGCATGCGAGCCCTACCCCGCATTTCGCCCGGCAGCCAGAGCGATACCCCGGCCTGCCCTTTCCTGGTGCGGGGCGTGAACGGCAGTGCGTGTGCATGCGAGCCCTACCCCGCATTTCGCCCGGCAGCCAGAGCGATACCCCGGCCTGCCCTTTCCTGGTGCGGGGCGTGAACGGCAGTGCGTGTGCATGCGAGCCCTACCCCGCATTTCGCCCGGCAGCCAGAGCGATACCCCGGCCTGCCCTTTCCTGGTGCGGGGCGTGAACGGCAGTGCGTGTGCATGCGAGCCCTACCCCGCATTTCGCCCGGCAGCCAGAGCGATACCCCGGCCTGCCCTTTCCTGGTGCGGGGCGTGAACGGCAGTGCGTGTGCATGCGAGCCCTACCCCGCATTTCGCCCGGCAGCCAGAGCGATACCCCGGCCTGCCCTTTCCTGGTGCGGGGCCGTGAACGGCAGTGCGTGTGCATGCGAGCCCTACCCCGCATTTCGCCCGGCAGCCAGAGCGATACCCCGGCCTGCCCTTTCCTGGTGCGGGCGTGAACGGCAGTGCGTGTGCATGCGAGCCCTACCCCGCATTTCGCCCGGCAGCCAGAGCGATACCCCGGCCTGCCCTTTCCTGGTGCGGGGCGTGAACGGCAGTGCGTGTGCATGCGAGCCCTACCCCGCATTTCGCCCGGCAGCCAGAGCGATACCCCGGCCTGCCCTTTCCTGGCGCGGCACTTGAACGGCAGTGCGTGTGCATGCGAGCCCTACCCCGCATTTCGCCCGGCAGCCAGAGCGATACCCCGGCCTGCCCTTTCCTGGCGCGGGCCGTGAACGGCAGTGCGTGTGCATGCGAGCCCTACCCCGCATTTCGCCCGGCAGCCAGAGCGATACCCCGGCCTGCCCTTTCCTGGTGCGGGCGTGAACGGCAGTGCGTGTGCATGCGAGCCCTACCCCGCATTTCGCCCGGCAGCCAGAGCGATACCCCGGCCTGCCCTTTCCTGGTGCGGGGCGTGAACGGCAGTGCGTGTGCATGCGAGCCCTACCCCGCATTTCGCCCGGCAGCCAGAGCGATACCCCGGCCTGCCCTTTCCTGGCGCGGGCACTTGAACGGCAGTGCGTGTGCATGCGAGCCCTACCCCGCATTTCGCCCGGCAGCCAGAGCGATACCCCGGCCTGCCCTTTCCTGGTGCGGGGCGTGAACGGCAGTGCGTGTGCATGCGAGCCCTACCCCGCATTTCGCCCGGCAGCCAGAGCGATACCCCGGCCTGCCCTTTCCTGGTGCGGGGCGTGAACGGCAGTGCGTGTGCATGCGAGCCCTACCCCGCATTTCGCCCGGCAGCCAGAGCGATACCCCGGCCTGCCCTTTCCTGGTGCGGGGCGTGAACGGCAGTGCGTGTGCATGCGAGCCCTACCCCGCATTTCGCCCGGCAGCCAGAGCGATACCCCGGCCTGCCCTTTCCTGGTGCGGGCCGTGAACGGCAGTGCGTGTGCATGCGAGCCCTACCCCGCATTTCGCCCGGCAGCCAGAGCGATACCCCGGCCTGCCCTTTCCTGGTGCGGGGCGTGAACGGCAGTGCGTGTGCATGCGAGCCCTACCCCGCATTTCGCCCGGCAGCCAGAGCGATACCCCGGCCTGCCCTTTCCTGGCGCGGGCACTTGAACGGCAGTGCGTGTGCATGCGAGCCCTACCCCGCATTTCGCCCGGCAGCCAGAGCGATACCCCGGCCTGCCCTTTCCTGGCGCGGGCACTTGAACGGCAGTGCGTGTGCATGCGAGCCCTACCCCGCATTTCGCCCGGCAGCCAGAGCGATACCCCGGCCTGCCCTTTCCTGGTGCGGGCAGTGAACGGCAGTGCGTGTGCATGCGAGCCCTACCCCGCATTTCGCCCGGCAGCCAGAGCGATACCCCGGCCTGCCCTTTCCTGGCGCGGGCACTTGAACGGCAGTGCGTGTGCATGCGAGCCCTACCCCGCATTTCGCCCGGCAGCCAGAGCGATACCCCGGCCTGCCCTTTCCTGGTGCGGGGCGTGAACGGCAGTGCGTGTGCATGCGAGCCCTACCCCGCATTTCGCCCGGCAGCCAGAGCGATACCCCGGCCTGCCCTTTCCTGGCGCGGGCACTTGAACGGCAGTGCGTGTGCATGCGAGCCCTACCCCGCATTTCGCCCGGCAGCCAGAGCGATACCCCGGCCTGCCCTTTCCTGGTGCGGGGCGTGAACGGCAGTGCGTGTGCATGCGAGCCCTACCCCGCATTTCGCCCGGCAGCCAGAGCGATACCCCGGCCTGCCCTTTCCTGGCGCGGCACTTGAACGGCAGTGCGTGTGCATGCGAGCCCTACCCCGCATTTCGCCCGGCAGCCAGAGCAGTACCCCGGCCTGCCCTTTCCTGGTGCGGGGCGTGAACGGCAGTGCGTGTGCATGCGAGCCCTACCCCGCATTTCGCCCGGCAGCCAGAGCGATACCCCGGCCTGCCCTTTCCTGGTGCGGGGCGTGAACGGCAGTGCGTGTGCATGCGAGCCCTACCCCGCATTTCGCCCGGCAGCCAGAGCGATACCCCGGCCTGCCCTTTCCTGGTGCGGGGCGTGAACGGCAGTGCGTGTGCATGCGAGCCCTACCCCGCATTTCGCCCGGCAGCCAGAGCGATACCCCGGCCTGCCCTTTCCTGGTGCGGGGCGTGAACGGCAGTGCGTGTGCATGCGAGCCCTACCCCGCATTTCGCCCGGCAGCCAGAGCGATACCCCGGCCTGCCCTTTCCTGGCGCGGGCACTTGAACGGCAGTGCGTGTGCATGCGAGCCCTACCCCGCATTTCGCCCGGCAGCCAGAGCGATACCCCGGCCTGCCCTTTCCTGGTGCGGGGCGTGAACGGCAGTGCGTGTGCATGCGAGCCCTACCCCGCATTTCGCCCGGCAGCCAGAGCGATACCCCGGCCTGCCCTTTCCTGGCGCGGGCACTTGAACGGCAGTGCGTGTGCATGCGAGCCCTACCCCGCATTTCGCCCGGCAGCCAGAGCGATACCCCGGCCTGCCCTTTCCTGGCGCGGGCCTTGAACGGCAGTGCGTGTGCATGCGAGCCCTACCCCGCATTTCGCCCGGCAGCCAGAGCGATACCCCGGCCTGCCCTTTCCTGGTGCGGGCGTGAACGGCAGTGCGTGTGCATGCGAGCCCTACCCCGCATTTCGCCCGGCAGCCAGAGCGATACCCCGGCCTGCCCTTTCCTGGCGCGGCACTTGAACGGCAGTGCGTGTGCATGCGAGCCCTACCCCGCATTTCGCCCGGCAGCCAGAGCGATACCCCGGCCTGCCCTTTCCTGGTGCGGGGCGTGAACGGCAGTGCGTGTGCATGCGAGCCCTACCCCGCATTTCGCCCGGCAGCCAGAGCGATACCCCGGCCTGCCCTTTCCTGGCGCGGGCACTTGAACGGCAGTGCGTGTGCATGCGAGCCCTACCCCGCATTTCGCCCGGCAGCCAGAGCGATACCCCGGCCTGCCCTTTCCTGGTGCGGGGCGTGAACGGCAGTGCGTGTGCATGCGAGCCCTACCCCGCATTTCGCCCGGCAGCCAGAGCGATACCCCGGCCTGCCCTTTCCTGGTGCGGGGCGTGAACGGCAGTGCGTGTGCATGCGAGCCCTACCCCGCATTTCGCCCGGCAGCCAGAGCGATACCCCGGCCTGCCCTTTCCTGGCGCGGCACTTGAACGGCAGTGCGTGTGAATGCGAGCCCTACATCGCATTTCGCCCGGCAGCCAGAGGAGTACCCCGGCCTGCCCTTTCCTGGCGCGGCACTTGAACGGCAGTGCGTGTGCATGCGAGAGCGCAACCCCGGCAGCCAGAGCGATACCCCGGCCTGCCCTTTCCTGGCGCGGCACTTGAACGGCAGTGCGTGTGCATGCGAGCCCTACCCCGCATTTCGCCCGGCAGCCAGAGCGATACCCCGGCCTGCCCTTTCCTGGCGCGGCACTTTAACGGCAGCGCGTGTGCATGCGAGCCCTACCCCGCATTTCACCCGGCAGCCAGAGCGATACCCCGGCCTGCCCTTTCCTGGCGCGGCACTTGAACGGCAGTGCGTGTGCATGCGAGCCCTACCCCGCATTTCGCCCGGCAGCCAGAGCGATACCCCGGCCTGCCCTTTCCTGGCGCGGCACTTGAACGGCAGTGCGTGTGCATGCGAGAGCGAAAACCCAGGCAGCCAGAGCAGTACCCCGGCCTGCCCTTTCCTGGTGCGGGGCGTGAACGGCAGTGCGTGTGCATGCGAGCCCTACCCCGCATTTCGCCCAGCAGCCAGAGCGATACCCCGGCCTGCCCTTTCCTGGCGCGGCACTTGAACGGCAGTGCGTGTGCATGCGAGCCCAACCCCGCATTTCGCCCGGCAGCCAGAGCGATACCCCGGCCTGCCCTTTCTTGGTGCGGCACTTGAACGGCAGCGCGTGTGCATGCGAGCCCTACCCCGCATTTCGCCCGGCAGCCAGAGCGATACCCCGGCCTGCCCTTTCCTGGCGCGGCACTTGAACGGCAGCGCGTGTGCATGCGAGAGCGAAGCCCCGGCAGCCAGAGCAGTACCCCGGCCTGCCCTTTCCTGGTGCGGGGCGTGAACGGCAGTGCGTGTGCATGCGAGCCCTACCCCGCATTTCGCCCAGCAGCCAGAGCGATACCCCGGCCTGCCCTTTCCTGGCGCGGCACTTGAACGGCAGCGCGTGTGCATGCGAGCCCTAACCCCGCATTTCGCCCGGCAGCCAGAGCGATACCCCGGCCTGCCCTTTCCTGGTGCGGGGCGTGAACGGCAGTGCGTGTGCATGCGAGCCCTACCCCGCATTTCGCCCGGCAGCCAGAGCGATACCCCGGCCTGCCCTTTCCTGGCGCGGCACTTGAACGGCAGCGCGTGTGCATGCGAGCCCTACCCCGCATTTCGCCCGGCAGCCAGAGCGATACCCCGGCCTTGCCCTTTCCTGGCGCGGCACTTTAACGGCAGTGCGTGTGCATGCGAGCCCTACCCCGCATTTCGCCCGGCAGCCAGAGCGATACCCCGGCCTGCCCTTTCCTGGCGCGGCACTTTAACGGCAGCGCGTGTGCATGCGAGCTAGCGAAATCCCCGGCAGCCAGAGCGATACCCCGGCCTGCCCTTTCCTGGTGCGGGGCGTGAACGTCAGTGCGTGTGCATGCGAGCCCTACCCGCAATTCCCAGGCAGCCAGAGCAGTACCCCGGCCTGCCCTTTCCTGGTGCGGGGCGTGAACGGCAGTGCGTGTGCATGCGAGCCCTACCCCGCATTTCGCCCAGCAGCCAGAGCGATACCCCGGCCTGCCCTTTCCTGGCGCGGCACTTGAACGGCAGCGCGTGTGCATGCGAACCCTACTCCGCATTTCGCCCGGCAGCCAGAGCGATACCCCGGCCTGCCCTTTCCTGGCGCGGCACTTGAACGGCAGCGCGTGTGCATGCGAGCCCTACCCCGCATTTCGCCCGGCAGCCAGAGCGATACCCCGGCCTGCCCTTTCCTGGCGCGGCACTTTAACGGCAGCGCGTGTGCATGCGAGAGCGAAACCCCGGCAGCCAGAGCGATACCCCGGCCTGTCCTTTCCTGGTGCGGGGCGTGAACGTCAGTGCGTGTGCATGCGAGAGCGAAACCCAGGCAGCCAGAGCAGTACCCCGGCCTGCCCTTTCCTGGTGCGGGGCGTGAACGGCAGTGCGTGTGCATGCGAGCCCTACCCCGCATTTCGCCCAGCAGCCAGAGCGATACCCCGGCCTGCCCTTTCCTGGCGCGGCACTTGAACGGCAGCGCGTGTGCATGCGAGCCCTACCCCGCATTTCGCCCGGCAGCCAGAGCGATACCCCGGCCTGCCCTTTCCTGGTGCGGGGCGTGAACGGCAGCGCGTGTGCATGCGAGAGCGAAAACCCAGGCAGCCAGAGCAGAACCCCGACCTGCCCTTTCCTGGCGCGGGGCGTGAACGGCAGTGCGTGTGCATGCGAGCCCTACCCCGCATTTCGCCCGGCAGCCAGAGCGATACCCCGGCCTGCCCTTTCCTGGCGCGGCACTTGAACGGCAGCGCGTGTGCATGCGAGCCCTACCCCGCATTTCGCCCGGCAGCCAGAGCGATACCCCGGCCTGCCCTTTCCTGGTGCGGGGCGTGAACGGCAGTGCGTGTGCATGCGAGCCCTACCCCGCATTTCGCCCGGCAGCCAGAGCGATATCCGGCCTGCCCTTTCCTGGCGCGGGGCGTGAACGGCAGCGCGTGTTAATGCAAGCCCTACCCCGCATTTCGCCCGGCAGCCAGAGCGATACCCCGGCCTGCCCTTTCCTGGTGCGGGGCGTGAACGGCAGTGCGTGTGCATGCGAGCCCTTCCCCGCATTTCGCCCGGCAGCCAGAGCGATACCCCGGCCTGCCCTTTCCTGGCGCGGCACTTTAACGGCAGCGCGTGTGCATGCGAGAGCGAAACCCCGGCAGCCAGAGCAGTCCCCGGCCTGGCTTTCCTGGCGCGGCACTTTAACGGCAGCGCATGTGCATGCGAGAGCGAAACCCCGGCAGCCAGAGCGATACCCCGGCCTGCCCTTTCCTGGCGCGGCACTTGAAAGGCAGTGCGTGTGCATGCGAGCCCTACCCCGCATTTCGCCCGGCAGCCAGAGCGATACCCCGGCCTGCCCTTTCCTGGCGCGGCACTTGAACGGCAGTGCGTGTGCATGCGAACCCTACTCCGCATTTCGCCCGGCAGCCAGAGCGATACCCCGGCCTGCCCTTTCCTGGTGCGGGGCGTGAACGGCAGTGCGTGTGCATGCGAGCCCTACCCCGCATTTCGCCCGGCAGCCAGAGCGATACCCCGGCCTGCCCTTTCCTGGCGCGGCACTTTAACGGCAGCGCGTGTGCATGCGAGAGCGAAACCCCGGCAGCCAGAGCGATACCCCGGCCTGCCCTTTCCTGGCGCGGCACTTGAACGGCAGTGCGTGTGCATGCGAGCCCTACCCCGCATTTCGCCCGGCAGCCAGAGCGATACCCCGGCCTGCCCTTTCCTGGCGCGGCACTTGAACGGCAGTGCGTGTGCATGCGAACCCTACTCCGCATTTCGCCCGGCAGCCAGAGCGATACCCCGGCCTGCCCTTTCCTGGCGCGGCACTTGAACGGCAGTGCGTGTGCATGCGAGCCCTACCCCGCATTTCGCCCGGCAGCCAGAGCGATACCCCGGCCTGCCCTTTCCTGGTGCGGGGCGTGAACGGCAGTGCGTGTGCATGCGAGCCCTACCCCGCATTTCGCCCGGCAGCCAGAGCGATACCCCGGCCTGCCCTTTCCTGGTGCGGGGCGTGAACGGCAGTGCGTGTGCATGCGAGCCCTACCCCGCATTTCGCCCGGCAGCCAGAGCGATACCCCGGCCTGCCCTTTCCTGGCGCGGCACTTTAACGGCAGCGCGTGTGCATGCGAGAGCGAAACCCCCGGCAGCCAGAGCAGTACCCCGGCCTGCCCTTTCCTGGTGCGGGGCGTGAACGGCAGTGCGTGTGCATGCGAGCCCTACCCCGCATTTCGCCCAGCAGCCAGAGCGATACCCCGGCCTGCCCTTTCCTGGTGCGGGGCGTGAACGGCAGTGCGTGTGCATGCGAGCCCTACCCCGCATTTCGCCCGGCAGCCAGAGCGATACCCCGGCCTGCCCTTTCTTGGTGCGGGGCGTGAACGGCAGTGCATGTGCATGCGAGCCCTACCCCGCATTTCGCCCGGCAGCCAGAGCGATACCCCGGCCTGCCCTTTCCTGGCGCGGCACTTGAACGGCAGTGCGTGTGCATGCGAGCCCTACCCCGCATTTCGCCCGGCAGTCAGAGCGATACCCCGGCCTGCCCTTTCCTGGTGCGGGGCGTGAACGGCAGTGCGTGTGCATGCGAGCCCTACCCCGCATTTCGCCCGGCAGCCAGAGCGATACCCCGGCCTGCCCTTTCCTGGCGCGGGCACTTGAACGGCAGTGCGTGTGAATGCGAGCCCTACATCGCATTTCGCCCGGCAGCCAGAGGAGTACCCCGGCCTGCCCTTTCCTGGCGCGGCACTTGAACGGCAGTGCGTGTGCATGCGAGCCCTACCCCGCATTTCGCCCGGCAGCCAGAGCGATACCCCGGCCTGCCCTTTCCTGGCGCGGCACTTTAACGGCAGCGCGTGTGCATGCGAGCCCTACCCCGCATTTCGCCCGGCAGCCAGAGCGATACCCCGGCCTGCCCTTTCCTGGTGCGGGGCGTGAACGGCAGTGCGTGTGCATGCGAGCCCTACCCCGCATTTCGCCCGGCAGCCAGAGCGATACCCCGGCCTGCCCTTTCCTGGCGCGGCACTTGAACGGCAGTGCGTGTGCATGCGAGCCCAACCCCGCATTTCGCCCGGCAGTCAGAGCGATACCCCGGCCTGCCCTTTCCTGGTGCGGGGCGTGAACGGCAGTGCGTGTGCATGCGAGCCCTACCCCGCATTTCGCCCGGCAGCCAGAGCGATACCCCGGCCTGCCCTTTCCTGGCGCGGCACTTGAACGGCAGTGCGTGTGAATGCGAGCCCTACATCGCATTTCGCCCGGCAGCCAGAGGAGTACCCCGGCCTGCCCTTTCCTGGCGCGGCACTTGAACGGCAGTGCGTGTGCATGCGAGAGCGCAACCCCGGCAGCCAGAGCAGTACCCCGGCCTGCCCTTTCCTGGCGCGGCACTTGAACGGCAGTGCGTGTGCATGCGAGCCCTACCCCGCATTTCGCCCGGCAGCCAGAGCGATACCCCGGCCTGCCCTTTCCTGGCGCGGCACTTTAACGGCAGCGCGTGTGCATGCGAGCCCTACCCCGCATTTCGCCCGGCAGCCAGAGCGATACCCCGACCTGCCCTTTCCTGGTGCGGGGCGTGAACGGCAGTGCGTGTGCATGCGAGCCCTACCCCGCATTTCGCCCGGCAGCCAGAGCGATACCCCGGCCTGCCCTTTCCTGGCGCGGCACTTGAACGGCAGTGCGTGTGCATGCGAGAGCGAAAACCCAGGCAGCCAGAGCAGTACCCCGGCCTGCCCTTTCCTGGTGCGGGGCGTGAACGGCAGTGCGTGTGCATGCGAGCCCTACCCCGCATTTCGCCCAGCAGCCAGAGCGATACCCCGGCCTGCCCTTTCCTGGCGCGGCACTTGAACGGCAGTGCGTGTGCATGCGAGCCCAACCCCGCATTTCGCCCGGCAGCCAGAGCGATACCCCGGCCTGCCCTTTCTTGGTGCGGGGCGTGAACGGCAGTGCGTGTGCATGCGAGCCCTACCCCGCATTTCGCCCGGCAGCCAGAGCGATACCCCGGCCTGCCCTTTCCTGGCGCGGCACTTGAACGGCAGCGCGTGTGCATGCGAGAGCGAAGCCCCGGCAGCCAGAGCAGTACCCCGGCCTGCCCTTTCCTGGTGCGGGGCGTGAACGGCAGTGCGTGTGCATGCGAGCCCTACCCCGCATTTCGCCCAGCAGCCAGAGCGATACCCCGGCCTGCCCTTTCCTGGTGCGGCACTTGAACGGCAGTGCGTGTGCATGCGAGCCCAACCCCGCATTTCGCCCGGCAGCCAGAGCGATACCCCGGCCTGCCCTTTCTTGGTGCGGGGCGTGAACGGCAGTGCGTGTGCATGCGAGCCCTACCCCGCATTTCGCCCGGCAGCCAGAGCGATACCCCGGCCTGCCCTTTCCTGGCGCGGCACTTGAACGGCAGCGCGTGTGCATGCGAGCCCTACCCCGCATTTCGCCCGGCAGCCAGAGCGATACCCCGGCCTGCCCTTTCCTGGCGCGGCACTTTAACGGCAGTGCGTGTGCATGCGAGCCCTACCCCGCATTTCGCCCGGCAGCCAGAGCGATACCCCGGCCTGCCCTTTCCTGGCGCGGCACTTTAACGGCAGCGCGTGTGCATGCGAGAGCGAAACCCCGGCAGCCAGAGCGATACCCCGGCCTGCCCTTTCCTGGTGCGGGGCGTGAACGTAAGTGCGTGTGCATGCGAGAGCGAAACCCAGGCAGCCAGAGCAGTACCCCGGCCTGCCCTTTCCTGGTGCGGGGCGTGAACGGCAGTGCGTGTGCATGCGAGCCCTACCCCGCATTTCGCCCAGCAGCCAGAGCGATACCCCGGCCTGCCCTTTCCTGGCGCGGCACTTTAACGGCAGCGCGTGTGCATGCGAGAGCGAAAACCCAGGCAGCCAGAGCAGAACCCCGACCTGCCCTTTCCTGGCGCGGGGCGTGAACGGCAGTGCGTGTGCATGCGAGCCCTACCCCGCATTTCGCCCGGCAGCCAGAGCGATACCCCGGCCTGCCCTTTCCTGGCGCGGCACTTGAACGGCAGCGCGTGTGCATGCGAGCCCTACCCCGCATTTCGCCCGGCAGCCAGAGCGATACCCCGGCCTGCCCTTTCCTGGTGCGGGGCGTGAACGGCAGTGCGTGTGCATGCGAGCCCTACCCCGCATTTCGCCCGGCAGCCAGAGCGATACCCCGGCCTGCCCTTTCCTGGCGCGGCACTTTAACGGCAGTGCGTGTGCATGCGAGCCCTACCCCGCATTTCGCCCGGCAGCCAGAGCGATACCCCGGCCTGCCCTTTCCTGGCGCGGCACTTTAACGGCAGCGCGTGTGCATGCGAGAGCGAAACCCCGGCAGCCAGAGCGATACCCCGGCCTGCCCTTTCCTGGTGCGGGGCGTGAACGTCAGTGCGTGTGCATGCGAGAGCGAAACCCAGGCAGCCAGAGCAGTACCCCGGCCTGCCCTTTCCTGGTGCGGGGCGTGAACGGCAGTGCGTGTGCATGCGAGCCCTACCCCGCATTTCGCCCAGCAGCCAGAGCGATACCCCGGCCTGCCCTTTCCTGGCGCGGCACTTTAACGGCAGCGCGTGTGCATGCGAGAGCGAAAACCCAGGCAGCCAGAGCAGAACCCCGACCTGCCCTTTCCTGGCGCGGGGCGTGAACGGCAGTGCGTGTGCATGCGAGCCCTACCCCGCATTTCGCCCGGCAGCCAGAGCGATACCCCGGCCTGCCCTTTCCTGGCGCGGCACTTGAACGGCAGCGCGTGTGCATGCGAGCCCTACCCCGCATTTCGCCCGGCAGCCAGAGCGATACCCCGGCCTGCCCTTTCCTGGTGCGGGGCGTGAACGGCAGTGCGTGTGCATGCGAGCCCTACCCCGCATTTCGCCCGGCAGCCAGAGCGATACCCCGGCCTGCCCTTTCCTGGTGCGGGGCGTGAACGGCAGCGCGTGTTAATGCAAGCCCTACCCCGCATTTCGCCCGGCAGCCAGAGCGATACCCCGGCCTGCCCTTTCCTGGTGCGGGGCGTGAACGGCAGTGCGTGTGCATGCGAGCCCTACCCCGCATTTCGCCCGGCAGCCAGAGCGATACCCCGGCCTGCCCTTTCCTGGCGCGGCACTTTAACGGCAGCGCGTGTGCATGCGAGAGCGAAACCCCGGCAGCCAGAGCAGTACCCCGGCCTGCCCTTTCCTGGCGCGGCACTTGAACGGCAGTGCGTGTGCATGCGAGCCCTACCCCGCATTTCGCCCGGCAGCCAGAGCGATACCCCGGCCTGCCCTTTCCTGGTGCGGGGCGTGAACGGCAGTGCGTGTGCATGCGAGCCCTACCCCGCATTTCGCCCGGCAGCCAGAGCGATACCCCGGCCTGCCCTTTCCTGGCGCGGCACTTTAACGGCAGCGCGTGTGCATGCGAGAGCGAAACCCCGGCAGCCAGAGCAGTACCCCGGCCTGCCCTTTCCTGGCGCGGCACTTTAACGGCAGCGCGTGTGCATGCGAGAGCGAAACCCCGGCAGCCAGAGCGATACCCCGGCCTGCCCTTTCCTGGTGCGGGCGTGAACGGCAGTGCGTGTGCATGCGAGAGCGAAACCCAGGCAGCCAGAGCAGTACCCCGGCCTGCTCTTTCCTGGCGCGGCACTTGAACGGCAGTGCGTGTGCATGCGAGCCCTACCCCGCATTTCGCCCGGCAGCCAGAGCGATACCCCGGCCTGCCCTTTCCTGGTGCGGGGCGTGAACGGCAGTGCGTGTGCATGCGAGCCCTACCCCGCATTTCGCCCGGCAGCCAGAGCGATACCCCGGCCTGCCCTTTCCTGGCGCGGCACTTGAACGGCAGTGCATGTGCATGCGAGCCCTACATCGCATTTCGCCCGGCAGCCAGAGGAGTACCCCGGCCTGCCCTTTCCTGGTGCGGGCGTGAACGGCAGTGCGTGTGCATGCGAGAGCGAAACCCCGGCAGCCAGAGCAGTACCCCGGCCTGCCCTTTCCTGGCGCGGCACTTGAACGGCAGTGCGTGTGCATGCGAGCCCTACCCCGCATTTCGCCCGGCAGCCAGAGCGATACCCCGGCCTGCCCTTTCCTGGTGCGGGGCGTGAACGGCAGTGCGTGTGCATGCGAGCCCTACCCCGCATTTCGCCCGGCAGCCAGAGCGATACCCCGGCCTGCCCTTTCCTGGCGCGGCACTTTAACGGCAGCGCGTGTGCATGCGAGAGCGAAACCCCGGCAGCCAGAGCAGTACCCCGGCCTGCCCTTTCCTGGTGCGGCACTTTAACGGCAGCGCGTGTGCATGCGAGAGCGAAACCCCGGCAGCCAGAGCGATACCCCGGCCTGCCCTTTCCTGGTGCGGGCGTGAACGGCAGTGCGTGTGCATGCGAGAGCGAAACCCAGGCAGCCAGAGCAGTACCCCGGCCTGCTCTTTCCTGGTGCGGGGCGTGAACGGCAGTGTGTGTGCATGCGAGAGCGAAACCCCGGCAGCCAGAGCAGTACCCCGGCCAGAGCAGAGCGGCAGTGTGCATGCGAGCCCTACCCCGCATTTCGCCCGGCAGCCAGAGCGATACCCCGGCCTGCCCTTTCCTGGCGCGGCACTTTAACGGCAGCGCGTGTGCATGCGAGAGCGAAACCCCGGCAGCCAGAGCAGTACCCCGGCCTGCCCTTTCCTGGCGCGGGGCGTGAACGTCAGTGCGTGTGCATGCGAGAGCGAAACCCAGGCAGCCAGAGCAGTACCCCGGCCTGCTCTTTCCTGGTGCGGGGCGTGAGCGGCAGTGCGTGTGCATGCGAGCCCTACCCCGCATTTCGCCCGGCAGCCAGAGCGATACCCCGGCCTGCCCTTTCCTGGCGCGGCACTTTAACGGCAGCGCGTGTGCATGCGAGAGCGAAACCCCGGCAGCCAGAGCAGTACCCCGGCCTGCCCTTTCCTGGTGCGGGGCGTGAACGGCAGTGCGTGTGCATGCGAGCCCTACCCCGCATTTCGCCCAGCCGCCAGAGCGATACCCCGGCCTGCCCTTTCCTGGCGCGGGGCGTGAACGGCAGCGCGTGTTAATGCAAGCCCTACCCCGCATTTCGCCCGGCAGCCAGAGCGATACCCCGGCCTGCCCTTTCTTGGTGCGGGGCGTGAACGGCAGTGCGTGTGCATGCGAGCCCTACCCCGCATTTCGCCCGGCAGCCAGAGCGATACCCCGGCCTGCCCTTTCCTGGTGCGGGGCGTGAACGGCAGCGCGTGTTAATGCAAGCCCTACCCCGCATTTCGCCCGGCAGCCAGAGCGATACCCCGGCCTGCCCTTTCCTGGTGCGGGGCGTGAACGGCAGTGCGTGTGCATGCGAGCCCTACCCCGCATTTCGCCCGGCAGCCAGAGCGATACCCCGGCCTGCCCTTTCCTGGCGCGGCACTTTAACGGCAGCGCGTGTGCATGCGAGAGCGAAACCCCGGCAGCCAGAGCAGTACCCCGGCCTGCCCTTTCCTGGCGCGGCACTTGAACGGCAGTGCGTGTGCATGCGAGCCCTACCCCGCATTTCGCCCGGCAGCCAGAGCGATACCCCGGCCTGCCCTTTCCTGGTGCGGGGCGTGAACGGCAGTGCGTGTGCATGCGAGCCCTACCCCGCATTTCGCCCGGCAGCCAGAGCGATACCCCGGCCTGCCCTTTCCTGGCGCGGCACTTTAACGGCAGCGCGTGTGCATGCGAGAGCGAAACCCCGGCAGCCAGAGCAGTACCCCGGCCTGCCCTTTCCTGGCGCGGCACTTTAACGGCAGCGCGTGTGCATGCGAGAGCGAAACCCCGGCAGCCAGAGCGATACCCCGGCCTGCCCTTTCCTGGTGCGGGCGTGAACGTCAGTGCGTGTGCATGCGAGAGCGAAACCCAGGCAGCCAGAGCAGTACCCCGGCCTGCTCTTTCCTGGTGCGGGGCGTGAACGGCAGCGCGTGTGCATGCGAGCCCTACCCCGCATTTCGCCCGGCAGCCAGAGCGATACCCCGGCCTGCCCTTTCCTGGTGCGGGGCGTGAACGGCAGTGCGTGTGCATGCGAGCCCTACCCCGCATTTCGCCCGGCAGCCAGAGCGATACCCCGGCCTGCCCTTTCCTGGTGCGGGGCGTGAACGGCAGCGCGTGTTAATGCAAGCCCTACCCCGCATTTCGCCCGGCAGCCAGAGCGATACCCCGGCCTGCCCTTTCCTGGTGCGGGGCGTGAACGGCAGTGCGTGTGCATGCGAGCCCTACCCCGCATTTCGCCCGGCAGCCAGAGCGATACCCCGGCCTGCCCTTTCCTGGCGCGGCACTTTAACGGCAGTGCGTGTGCATGCGAGAGCGAAACCCCGGCAGCCAGAGCAGTACCCCGGCCTGCCCTTTCCTGGCGCGGCACTTGAACGGCAGTGCGTGTGCATGCGAGCCCTACCCCGCATTTCGCCCGGCAGCCAGAGCGATACCCCGGCCTGCCCTTTCCTGGTGCGGGGCGTGAACGGCAGTGCGTGTGCATGCGAGCCCTACCCCGCATTTCGCCCGGCAGCCAGAGCGATACCCCGGCCTGCCCTTTCCTGGCGCGGCACTTTAACGGCAGCGCGTGTGCATGCGAGAGCGAAACCCCGGCAGCCAGAGCAGTACCCCGGCCTGCCCTTTCCTGGCGCGGCACTTGAACGGCAGTGCGTGTGCATGCGAGCCCTACCCCGCATTTCGCCCGGCAGCCAGAGCGATACCCCGGCCTGCCCTTTCCTGGTGCGGGGCGTGAACGGCAGTGCGTGTGCATGCGAGCCCTACCCCGCATTTCGCCCGGCAGCCAGAGCGATACCCCGGCCTGCCCTTTCCTGGCGCGGCACTTTAACGGCAGCGCGTGTGCATGCGAGAGCGAAACCCCGGCAGCCAGAGCAGTACCCCGGCCTGCCCTTTCCTGGCGCGGCACTTTAACGGCAGCGCGTGTGCATGCGAGAGCGAAACCCCGGCAGCCAGAGCGATACCCCGGCCTGCCCTTTCCTGGTGCGGGCGTGAACGTCAGTGCGTGTGCATGCGAGAGCGAAACCCAGGCAGCCAGAGCAGTACCCCGGCCTGCTCTTTCCTGGTGCGGGGCGTGAACGGCAGCGCGTGTGCATGCGAGCCCTACCCCGCATTTCGCCCGGCAGCCAGAGCGATACCCCGGCCTGCCCTTTCCTGGTGCGGGGCGTGAACGGCAGTGCGTGTGCATGCGAGCCCTACCCCGCATTTCGCCCGGCAGCCAGAGCGATACCCCGGCCTGCCCTTTCCTGGTGCGGGGCGTGAACGGCAGCGCGTGTTAATGCAAGCCCTACCCCGCATTTCGCCCGGCAGCCAGAGCGATACCCCGGCCTGCCCTTTCCTGGTGCGGGGCGTGAACGGCAGTGCGTGTGCATGCGAGCCCTACCCCGCATTTCGCCCGGCAGCCAGAGCGATACCCCGGCCTGCCCTTTCCTGGCGCGGCACTTTAACGGCAGTGCGTGTGCATGCGAGAGCGAAACCCCGGCAGCCAGAGCAGTACCCCGGCCTGCCCTTTCCTGGCGCGGCACTTGAACGGCAGTGCGTGTGCATGCGAGCCCTACCCCGCATTTCGCCCGGCAGCCAGAGCGATACCCCGGCCTGCCCTTTCCTGGTGCGGGGCGTGAACGGCAGTGCGTGTGCATGCGAGCCCTACCCCGCATTTCGCCCGGCAGCCAGAGCGATACCCCGGCCTGCCCTTTCCTGGCGCGGCACTTTAACGGCAGCGCGTGTGCATGCGAGAGCGAAACCCCGGCAGCCAGAGCAGTACCCCGGCCTGCCCTTTCCTGGCGCGGCACTTTAACGGCAGCGCGTGTGCATGCGAGAGCGAAACCCCGGCAGCCAGAGCGATACCCCGGCCTGCCCTTTCCTGGTGCGGGCGTGAACGGCAGTGCGTGTGCATGCGAGAGCGAAACCCAGGCAGCGAGAGCAGTACCCCGGCCTGCTCTTTCCTGGCGCGGCACTTGAACGGCAGTGCGTGTGCATGCGAGCCCTACCCCGCATTTCGCCCGGCAGCCAGAGCGATACCCCGGCCTGCCCTTTCCTGGTGCGGGGCGTGAACGGCAGTGCGTGTGCATGCGAGCCCTACCCCGCATTTCGCCCGGCAGCCAGAGCGATACCCCGGCCTGCCCTTTCCTGGCGCGGCACTTGAACGGCAGTGCATGTGCATGCGAGCCCTACATCGCATTTCGCCCGGCAGCCAGAGCGATACCCCGGCCTGCCCTTTCCTGGTGCGGGGCGTGAACGGCAGTGCGTGTGCATGCGAGCCCTACCCCGCATTTCGCCCGGCAGCCAGAGCGATACCCCGGCCTGCCCTTTCCTGGTGCGGGGCGTGAACGGCAGTGCGTGTGCATGCGAGCCCTACCCCGCATTTCGCCCGGCAGCCAGAGCGATACCCCGGCCTGCCCTTTCCTGGCGCGGCACTTTAACGGCAGCGCGTGTGCATGCGAGAGCGAAACCCCGGCAGCCAGAGCAGTACCCCGGCCTGCCCTTTCCTGGCGCGGGGCGTGAACGTCAGTGCGTGTGCATGCGAGAGCGAAACCCAGGCAGCCAGAGCAGTACCCCGGCCTGCTCTTTCCTGGTGCGGGGCGTGAACGGCAGTGCGTGTGCATGCGAGCCCTACCCCGCATTTCGCCCGGCAGCCAGAGCGATACCCCGGCCTGCCCTTTCCTGGCGCGGCACTTTAACGGCAGCGCGTGTGCATGCGAGAGCGAAACCCCGGCAGCCAGAGCAGTACCCCGGCCTGCCCTTTCCTGGTGCGGGGCGTGAACGGCAGTGCGTGTGCATGCGAGCCCTACCCCGCATTTCGCCCAGCCGCCAGAGCGATACCCCGGCCTGCCCTTTCCTGGCGCGGCACTTGAACGGCAGTGCGTGTGAATGCGAGCCCTACCTCGCATTTCGCCCGGCAGCCAGAGGAGTACCCCGGCCTGCCCTTTCCTGGCGCGGCACTTTAACGGCAGTGCGTGTGCATGCGAGCCCTACCCCGCATTTTGCCCGGCAGCCAGAGCGATACCCCGGCCTGCCCTTTCCTGGCGCGGCACTTTAACGGCAGCGCGTGTGCATGCGAGAGCGAAACCCCGGCAGCCAGAGCAGTACCCCGGCCTGCCCTTTCCTGGTGCGGGCGTGAACGGCAGTGCGTGTGCATGCGAGCCCTACCCCGCATTTCGCCCGGCAGCCAGAGCGATACCCCGGCCTGCCCTTTCCTGGCGCGGCACTTTAACGGCAGCGCGTGTGCATGCGAGAGCGAAACCCCGGCAGCCAGAGCAGTACCCCGGCCTGCCCTTTCCTGGTGCGGGGCGTGAACGGCAGTGCGTGTGCATGCGAGCCCTACCCCGCATTTCGCCCAGCAGCCAGAGCGATACCCCGGCCTGCCCTTTCCTGGCGCGGCACTTGAACGGCAGTGCGTGTGCATGCGAGCCCTACCCCGCATTTTGCCCGGCAGCCAGAGCGATACCCCGGCCTGCCCTTTCCTGGCGCGGCACTTTAACGGCAGTGCGTGTGCATGCGAGCCCTACCCCGCATTTCGCCCGGCAGCCAGAGCGATACCCCGGCCTGCCCTTTCCTGGCGCGGCACTTTAACGGCAGCGCGTGTGCATGCGAGAGCGAAACCCCGGCAGCCAGAGGAGTACCCCGGCCTGCCCTTTCCTGGTGCGGGGCGTGAACGGCAGTGCGTGTGCATGCGAGCCCTACCCCGCATTTCGCCCAGCAGCCAGAGCGATACCCCGGCCTGCCCTTTCCTGGCGCGGCACTTGAACGGCAGTGCGTGTGCATGCGAGCCCTACCTCGCATTTCGCCCGGCAGCCAGAGGAGTACCCCGGCCTGCCCTTTCCTGGCGCGGCACTTTAACGGCAGTGCGTGTGCATGCGAGCCCTACCCCGCATTTTGCCCGGCAGCCAGAGCGATACCCCGGCCTGCCCTTTCCTGGCGCGGCACTTTAACGGCAGCGCGTGTGCATGCGAGAGCGAAACCCCGGCAGCCAGAGGAGTACCCCGGCCTGCCCTTTCCTGGTGCGGGGCGTGAACGTCAGTGCGTGTGCATGCGAGCCCTACCCCGCATTTCGCCCAGCAGCCAGAGCGATACCCCGGCCTGCCCTTTCCTGGCGCGGCACTTGAACGGCAGTGCGTGTGCATGCGAGCCCTACCCCGCATTTTGCCCGGCAGCCAGAGCGATACCCCGGCCTGCCCTTTCCTGGCGCGGCACTTTAACGGCAGCGCGTGTGCATGCGAGAGCGAAACCCCGGCAGCCAGAGCAGTACCCCGGCCTGCCCTTTCCTGGCGCGGGCGTGAACGGCAGTGCGTGTGCATGCGAGCCCTACCCCGCATTTCGCCCGGCAGCCAGAGCGATACCCCAGCCTGCCCTTTCCTGGCGCGGCACTTTAACGGCAGCGCGTGTGCATGCGAGAGCGAAACCCCAGCAGCCAGAGGAGTACCCCGGCCTGCCCTTTCCTGGCGCGGCACTTTAACGGCAGTGCGTGTGCATGCGAGCCCTACCCCGCATTTTGCCCGGCAGCCAGAGCGATACCCCGGCCTGCCCTTTCCTGGCGCGGCACTTTAACGGCAGTGCGTGTGCATGCGAGCCCTACCCCGCATTTCGCCCGGCAGCCAGAGCGATACCCCGGCCTGCCCTTTCCTGGCGCGGCACTTTAACGGCAGCGCGTGTGCATGCGAGAGCGAAACCCCGGCAGCCAGAGCAGTACCCCGGCCTGCCCTTTCCTGGTGCGGGGCGTGAACGGCAGTGCGTGTGCATGCGAGCCCTACCCCGCATTTCGCCCAGCCGCCAGAGCGATACCCCGGCCTGCCCTTTCCTGGCGCGGCACTTGAACGGCAGTGCGTGTGAATGCGAGCCCTACCTCGCATTTCGCCCGGCAGCCAGAGGAGTACCCCGGCCTGCCCTTTCCTGGCGCGGCACTTTAACGGCAGTGCGTGTGCATGCGAGCCCTACCCCGCATTTTGCCCGGCAGCCAGAGCGATACCCCGGCCTGCCCTTTCCTGGCGCGGCACTTTAACGGCAGCGCGTGTGCATGCGAGAGCGAAACCCCGGCAGCCAGAGCAGTACCCCGGCCTGCCCTTTCCTGGTGCGGGCGTGAACGGCAGTGCGTGTGCATGCGAGCCCTACCCCGCATTTCGCCCGGCAGCCAGAGCGATACCCCGGCCTGCCCTTTCCTGGCGCGGCACTTTAACGGCAGCGCGTGTGCATGCGAGAGCGAAACCCCGGCAGCCAGAGCAGTACCCCGGCCTGCCCTTTCCTGGTGCGGGGTGTGAACGGCAGTGCGTGTGCATGCGAGCCCTACCCCGCATTTCGCCCAGCAGCCAGAGCGATACCCCGGCCTGCCCTTTCCTGGCGCGGCACTTGAACGGCAGTGCGTGTGCATGCGAGCCCTACCCCGCATTTTGCCCGGCAGCCAGAGCGATACCCCGGCCTGCCCTTTCCTGGCGCGGCACTTTAACGGCAGTGCGTGTGCATGCGAGCCCTACCCCGCATTTCGCCCGGCAGCCAGAGCGATACCCCGGCCTGCCCTTTCCTGGCGCGGCACTTTAACGGCAGCGCGTGTGCATGCGAGAGCGAAACCCCGGCAGCCAGAGGAGTACCCCGGCCTGCCCTTTCCTGGTGCGGGGCGTGAACGGCAGTGCGTGTGCATGCGAGCCCTACCCCGCATTTCGCCCAGCAGCCAGAGCGATACCCCGGCCTGCCCTTTCCTGGCGCGGCACTTGAACGGCAGTGCGTGTGCATGCGAGCCCTACCTCGCATTTCGCCCGGCAGCCAGAGGAGTACCCCGGCCTGCCCTTTCCTGGCGCGGCACTTTAACGGCAGTGCGTGTGCATGCGAGCCCTACCCCGCATTTTGCCCGGCAGCCAGAGCGATACCCCGGCCTGCCCTTTCCTGGCGCGGCACTTTAACGGCAGCGCGTGTGCATGCGAGAGCGAAACCCCGGCAGCCAGAGGAGTACCCCGGCCTGCCCTTTCCTGGTGCGGGGCGTGAACGTCAGTGCGTGTGCATGCGAGCCCTACCCCGCATTTCGCCCAGCAGCCAGAGCGATACCCCGGCCTGCCCTTTCCTGGCGCGGCACTTGAACGGCAGTGCGTGTGCATGCGAGCCCTACCCCGCATTTTGCCCGGCAGCCAGAGCGATACCCCGGCCTGCCCTTTCCTGGCGCGGCACTTTAACGGCAGCGCGTGTGCATGCGAGAGCGAAACCCCGGCAGCCAGAGCAGTACCCCGGCCTGCCCTTTCCTGGCGCGGGCGTGAACGGCAGTGCGTGTGCATGCGAGCCCTACCCCGCATTTCGCCCGGCAGCCAGAGCGATACCCCAGCCTGCCCTTTCCTGGCGCGGCACTTTAACGGCAGCGCGTGTGCATGCGAGAGCGAAACCCCAGCAGCCAGAGCAGTACCCCGGCCTGCCCTTTCCTGGCGCGGCACTTTAACGGCAGTGCGTGTGCATGCGAGAGCGAAACCCCGGCAGCCAGAGCGATACCCCGGCCTGCCCTTTCCTGGTGCGGGCGTGAACGGCAGTGCGTGTGCATGCGAGCCCTACCCCGCATTTCGCCCAGCAGCCAGAGCGATACCCCGGCCTGCCCTTTCCTGGCGCGGCACTTTAACGGCAGTGCGTGTGCATGCGAGCCCTACCCCGCATTTTGCCCGGCAGCCAGAGCGATACCCCGGCCTGCCCTTTCCTGGCGCGGCACTTTAACGGCAGCGCGTGTGCATGCGAGAGCGAAACCCCGGCAGCCAGAGCAGTACCCCGGCCTGCCCTTTCCTGGCGCGGGCGTGAACGGCAGTGCGTGTGCATGCGAGCCCTACCCCGCATTTCGCCCGGCAGCCAGAGCGATACCCCGGCCTGCCCATTCCTGGCGCGGCACTTTAACGGCAGCGCGTGTGCATGCGAGAGCGAATCCCCGGCAGCCAGAGCAGTACCCCGGCCTGCCCTTTCCTGGCGCGGCACTTTAACGGCAGCGCGTGTGCATGCGAGAGCGAAACCCCGGCAGCCAGAGCAGTACCCCGGCCTGCCCTTTCCTGGTGCGGCACTTTAACGGCAGCGCGTGTGCATGCGAGAGCGAAGCCCCGGCAGCCAGAGCAGTACCCCGGCCTGCCCTTTCCTGGTGCGGGCGTGAACGGCAGTGCGTGTGCATGCCAGCCCTACCCCGCATTTCGCCCGGCAGCCAGAGCGATACCCCGGCCTGCCCTTTCCTGGCGCGGCACTTTAACGGCAGCGCGTGTGCATGCGAGAGCGAAACCCCGGCAGCCAGAGGAGTACCCCGGCCTGCCCTTTCCTGGTGCGGGGCGTGAACGGCAGTGCGTGTGCATGCGAGCCCTACCCCGCATTTCGCCCAGCAGCCAGAGCGATACCCCGGCCTGCCCTTTCCTGGCGCGGCACTTGAACGGCAGTGCGTGTGCATGCGAGCCCTACCCCGCATTTTGCCCGGCAGCCAGAGCGATACCCCGGCCTGCCCTTTCCTGGCGCGGGCGTGAACGGCAGTGCGTGTGCATGCGAGCCCTACCCCGCATTTCGCCCGGCAGCCAGAGCGATACCCCGGCCTGCCCTTTCCTGGCGCGGCACTTTAACGGCAGCGCGTGTGCATGCGAGAGCGAAACCCCGGCACCCAGAGCAGTACCCCGGCCTGCCCTTTCCTGGTGCGGGGCGTGAACGTCAGTGCGTGTGCATGCGAGAGCGAAACCCAGGCAGCCAGAGCAGTACTGTGGCCTCAAGTGGTTGAGGCGGGTTAGCAGGCGTACCGTGCCGGTTAGAGCTGCATGGGACGGTCGTCCCATGCAGGTGGGGCCGAATGCTCAGGGCCCCGGCGGCGCCACCACGAGTATCTTGTTTTGTTGTTCCTTGCGGAACAACGGCAAGTCCCGCGCTTTCGAGCGCGCTGGTCGATCGCTGTGCTTCGACTTATGTACGCTGTGCCTTCGGCTACTCAGCAAGGTCCTTCGGACTAGCTCAATAGAGCTATTTTTATTTGCTATCAAGCAAATGCAGCCTCTAGGAATACTAGTATGGCTGCTGATCGCGGCGGGAGCCGCTGCTATGGAGGTCGAGCAAGGACAGGGCCCTGCTGGCGTTCTGCCGCAGGGCTCGCACGGGCACGTCCATCAGCCCGGGCCCGGCGGCTTCAACGAGGTGCCGCTTGAGCAACTGCGGCGTATGATGCAAGGTGAAGCCGCGATGGCGATGGATGGTGATCTGCTCACCCTGCGTGATAGGTTTGGCAATCCACGGATGTGTCGGTCGCCGGAGCAATCACGCTTCACTATGCCGATCGATCTGTTTGTGTCGCTGCCTGAGATGATGAATGAGCGCAATTTGGTGCTGCATCGCTACGAGGAAGAGCCGATTTTCCAGCGGCTGGATCAGGCGCAGCGGACGGGTGCTGACAAGCCCGGGTCCCTCTTGTACGAGCTTCAAATTCTGTTAACGGTGTATTGTGTCATCATGATTATCCAAGCAGGTTTGCAAGTGTTTCGGCGTGTGTTGCTGCGAGTTCCCATGGCGCAGGAGTTGGGCGTTATCGTCTTCCCAGCGGTGGACACGTTCATATACCTGACGCGGTGGATTGAAGGTGTGGTATCGGCGCGTATTAATGTGATTAAGGCGTTTGTTACCGGCGGGACGGATATGATGGTGGCTTTGCACGAGCGATACTTTGGAGCTGCGTCCCAGCCGATTAGTGATTCAGTTACTACGGATTTCAACCAGCAATTTGCCCTCGCCAAGATGAAAGTGAGCATGAAGATGTTGGCGGAGAAGTCGGTGAAGAAAGACACCGGGGGCGCCGGGGGCGCCGGGAAGCGTACTGGCAAGGGGCGCTTCGGCGATGCGGGTCAAGGCGGCGGCCGGGGCAACGGCCGCCCCGCCGCACCGGCTGCACCTGCCGCTGCTGCTGCAGGCGGCGGTGGGGGGCGTTAAGTGGAATGGCGATACCGCTGCATGCGCGCGTTTCGGCGCGCGTGGCGGCATGGCGAGCCATTGGCGCGGACTCCAGGACGCTGCAGATCATCAAGAACGGCGTTCCCGTGGAGTGGCGGGGTGATAAGCCCCCTGCTCCGTTTGAGTTGCCCAGCTTCAGCGTCACTCCCCAGCAACAGAAATGGTGGTTTGAGACGGAGGAACCGCGGCTGTTACGTTTGGGGGCGATTTCTCGTGTGGCGGAAGGTACTAAGCCTGCCCATGTGGTGAACGCCTTCTGTGTGCCCAAGGCGGGCTCCAATTCGTGGCGGTTGGTGGTGAACCTCAAGCGCTTAAACATCGCACAGCGCGCGCACACATGCAGATATGAGTCGCTGCGCACGTTGCAACCCCTATGGCAGCCAAAACCCCCGTAACGGGTCTGGAATACCGTTCCGGGGCCCTCCAGTCCGTAACGGACCCTGCCTCACTGGCCCCGTAATGGACTTCGCACCCTCCATAACGGACGCCCACTCTCGCCACTTGCAGAATGATGCGCAGATCTCTCGATCTTATACAGTTTCGAACCATTTAGCGCCCAGCCCTCACTACTTACTAACTTCACATACTAAGCATACCATACAGCCCCTCCCCGGTCCCCGTCTCTCCCCGCAACCAAGCTATAAACCGCTCCTGCAAGTAAGTGAATAGCTCGGGCTATTTCCAAGCCGGGGCGTATGCTGGCAAGTATGCAAGAATGATCAAGTAACGGGCACTACATTACCTGGCACTACTGCGCGTCGCCTGCCGGTCTTTGGGCCACCAGCCACGCACGGCTCTCCCTCACCATACATCCTCCTCGGCTTGCGAACTCCACGTATATGTCACCCCCCTCCCCCTTTTACAGACATGGCCATGTACAGGCCCGCCAGCTTTGGCATTGGCAATGGTGACTATTGGATAGGCAAGCCCAACACCTCCCTGGGCGGCCCTGACGGCCGCTACTTCGAGCAGCAAAAGCCGCACGTTCCTGGAGCGAGGATGAGCGACCATGGCGACCTTAACGACACGGTGACGAATGGCAATGTGTGCGTCAACGCCACGTCTGCTACCGGGGCCTGGTGCCCTGTGGCGGACCTGACTGAAGTGAAGAGGCTGTTCGCGGGGGAGGTTAAGCGGGATGAGGTGTTCTTCCTGCTGTCGTATGAGGGCACCGATATCAAGCTGAGAGGGAGCTCAAGAATGGCCTGCCCCTCAGTGAGGTAGAGGATGCGAAGGCGGTGATTTACAACCCGGCCACCAAGAGGTGGGGGATTCTCCGGGAGGCGGACGACGAGTACGAGGCGTGGCTGTCTCCGTACCCGCGTTTGACCTCGTGGCCGGATGACAGCCTGATTGAGGGTCTGGTGCTGGTGGATTCACAGTCGCTGGCCTTCTTGCCGGTGTACGCTGAGTCCCTGCTGCAGTCTCAGCTGTACACGGCGTCCATGTACGAGGACATTGGCCTCTAACGTGCACGCGGGTATGAGTGGCAGGCAATAGGACAGGTAGAAGACGAAGTCCTGTGATGCCATTCTGGTCATGCGAACTGCTGCTGGCTTGTGAATCTATCAGTGACAACCAAGACACTAGGAGGATTGGGCTGTGTTTGGCACTATTGGCACATTGATTAGAATGAAGAGATTGTCGGGAAATCCCTTACATCTGGTGTTCCATACTCGTAGCATCACGCACGCAAGAGGCTTGTATACCATGCGTTACAAGGTGTAACGATACGAGTCATGCCTTCTTGTGCTTCCTTCCCCCCCTGCGGCCCTGCCTCCTGCTGTAGTTCAATCCCCATCCTGCTGAACAACAACAAATGAAAGTCTGTATCCTTTACTACCAAACACAGACCCCAGTCTGACAGGCCAGCATCTGTATATAGTAACTCCGGCGTTAGGCCAGCCGCACGCTCATGCCTGCTGTTGTTGCAAGTACCTCTCGGACTGAGGTGGTATGGGACTACGCTGCCCATTAATCGACTTCGCCACCTCTCCCCATATGCGATACACCACCACACCCCTGCCTGCTCTAAAGCCCAGACATTCCAAGCCGCTCATCTTCGCACATGTAGCGATCTACACGGCCAGCTAGTGATCCCTTCCCCCTTACAGCAGGCTGGGGTGCTCCTGCTGGCGCATCAGTTTAGCCTGCTCAGAAGTTGCAACGACGAGGTTGGTCGTGGCGTTGTTCCGCAGGTTGCCGTCCTTGTGCCACACCCGCAGCCCACCCTGCAGGTCGCGACGAATCCAGGTGCGAGCCACCACCACGTCCACGTCCAGCCGCACATTGACAGTCTCGTTCTTGTCCGAGGTGCCCCGCACGCGCATGTGGATGTAGGGGCGGCCGTCCTTGTCGAAAGGCGTCAGGGGGGTGCTGGGGCGCGCCAGCTTGCGGTTTGGCACGTACACGCCGTCACCGTGCTTGAATAGGATACGCAGGCGCACCTGTGTTGGGCAGAAGGGAGTTGGTACAAATCATACAAACATACACTGTTCATAAGTGAAAGACAGCTCAGAAATTGATAGCACAGGACAGCACAGACCAGCACAGTTCATTGTATCGCACCTGGCCCGAGCGCTCCACCTCGTACATGTTGTTCACGGGGTCAATGCGCCACACACCCGCGAGCGGAATGCCACGCAGCAGGCTGCGCAGAGGCGGGTGGCCCGTGGGCTGCGGTGCCGGACGCGGGGGCTCTGGTGCCGGCTGCGGGGGCTGAGGGGGCTGCTGCGACTGGAGCTGCACCTGCTGGGGCTGCAGGTGCGCCGCGCTTGACAGCGCAGTGGAGGCTGTCTTCTGGATCTCGTGCAGCGCGTTGGTCTCAGTGGTTGTGCTCGACGCACCGGTGAATGGTCGCGGGTGCTGAGGCTGCGGCGCCATGGGCCCCGCCTGGGGAGCAAGCACGCCCGTGACCACAGCAGCGGCAGGGGTCCGGTAGTCCGGGGGCGGGCGAGCGAGATGCCCCCACGATGAGCGTGTTGTTCTCGAGAGTGTTCGCACGGTTCACCATAATGCTCTCGATCTTGTTGGTGAACCACCGAATTCGGCCAAGGAGGCGGGCCTGCGCGGCGCGGCCCTTTGGCGGGGAGCAGCTGTGGGCCGTGGAAGGGAGCGACACCAGTGGGTTAACGAGTGCACCGTCACTGATGCAAGTAATGGCCATGTGTCCGCCGCGCAAAGCCGCGCAAGGCCCTTACCAGAACTTATCAAAAAGGCGCTGCCTCGCAGCCTCAAGCATAGCAACGGTGTCCATCGAGCTTGTTGCACGTTTAGTATTTTCAGTTGGAAGTCGGTGTGTTTATGAGTTCAAGTTCAGTAGCCGGTATTTTGTAATAGAGATTGAATATGGCGCGCAAATTTTATGCGCGGATCAATCTCTGGTCCGTAACGGAGCCCGGAATGCGAAACGGCCCTGGAACGACTTAGCCCCCAGCGGGGGCTAAGTCCGGCACGGCCTAAATGAGGACCTTTGAGCATGCCCTTTGATTATATACATATACATATGTACCCCTGGATACATTGGAGGCCTCATTCATGAAAGACGAGAACATTACACTCGAGGCTGCGAACATTGTAGGCCACTTTGGCGATTTCCTGCGCAAAAAGCTTGCACACGTGAGCGCCAACAAGTCTATCATTGTGTTCGTGTACAAGTACGATATCGATGACTTCCGGGCGACCAAGGCAGCCCTGAGGAGCGGCGCGTCCGATGTTGATGGCCTTCGCGCAACTGTGTGGTCATTCCCCAACTTTGAGGAGTTGCGGGCGCGACCTGAGCACATGTACGCCGACGAGCTTGTGATGGAGGTGGAGTTCGGCGCCGGCAACCTGATCATCGCGGATACCGAGTTCGAGCCGTTGGCACTACTGCCCTGCAACCTGGTGAACCGAATTGCTCGACCCAACGGTCGGTACGTCTCTATTTCGTCCGCGTATGATGACCAGCCCTGCATCATCATTGCTGGCATAGAGGAGCGCCTTGGGGACGACTGGTGGGACCCCAGCCGGCTGTTCTCCCTAACGGTGGTGGGGCTGCGGGTGGACACCGGCCCCTATGCGTGGTGTGAGATCAGTGAGGACTGGATGGTGGGTTACAGTGACGAGGACAGTGGCGAGTATGACGGGGACACCAGTGGCTCAGACTAGCAGGCTCGGGGACCCCCTGCTGAGGAGCGGGAGGAGTCGTGCTCGGGAGCGTGTCAACTTGTGTTGTTGGGAGCCCATCCGTGCCGCATAGTGTACAAGAGACACAAGTCCATAGAAGTGATACTGACTATAGTTTTGACTTGAGCCCGATATGGCAGACTTTGCCAAGGACCTTTGCAAAAAACTTCGTCTACATTGTAAGCAAGACGGTTGTTCCAGCAAGTGCTCTATTATCGGTCCATACATCGCTTGTCCATTCTGTTGCAAACATAAAGGGCTCCTCAGTGCACCTGTTATATGGGACACAAGACATTGGACGGCACCAGTAAGTTTACAAGTTGCATATTGCTTATGTGTGTGTGTGGTTACAGAGCGGTGCGCACGTTCTTGCGTGCCTTCCTGCTGCGTGTAAACCGGAGGCCCGGGCCGGGGTGACCCTTATAACGCCAGTGCATGATTGTCCTATTTATTGTTCTCCCCTTGCAAGGGGGACTTCCCTACTTCTATGCTCCCAGATGGAGCTGAGTAATGCAGCTAACTTGACAGGCTCAGATTTCAGCATCACTTCGCGCATGTTTAGGCTAAAGTCTAGGCCACTGCACGCTCGTAACTCGGTGTAGGCAGCACATTGCATCAGGACGTGGTGCTCATCCTCCACCTCATTGGCCGTACACAGTGGGCACGTCCTCTCCTCCCTAGGCCTCTCCCAGGCACGGTTCGCGGTGATTGGCCAGCAACATAAACGGAATCTCATCAAAAGCTTATGCTGTGCAACCGGTATGAATGCTCTACTGTGTTCGTGCAGGGTCGGCGGCGCGGACCCTAGTGCGCTTAGCCCCATCCAATGCTTGTGTTTGCACATGTGTATGCCGGGTTGCTTGCCGTCTGAAGGGAATGCGTGCGGGTCCGCTACCAGCCTCTCGTGCTCCCACGCCCTCGTCAAATGGCCCCTGAAGGTAGATAAGATAGGTCCATCGGGTAGGACCGTGCTTGCCCTCCACTCCTCTCTGGACTCGTGTGTGCCTGGCCAATGCCACGCGTCGACACCCTGTGCCGCCACAAAACGGAACAGCCGCGCGCACCACCCGTCTCCCATTGGATTCGCCCATGCCTCCCGTGCCTCGTCGACTAGTGCATCAAAAGCCAGACTTCTGTTTTGCGCGGAAATCCTATTGTAAAAACCCAAACATTGTTTGGCTATGAAAAAGTGCAGCGGCAGTTGGGCCAGCTCCGCAAACAGGAGACGGTGTGACGGTTTGGCTGCTCCCACTGTCTGTCGCATGTATTGGACCTGCAGCTTTACGGCCTCGTCACGCAAACATGCCTCAAATGCGCCCTGTGCTAGGTTGTTCCTGTCATTCCTCCTGGGTGGCGGTCCTCCGTCTAGCATCTCTACTAGCACGTCGGGGCCCCATACCTCACATCCGTAGGTAAGGATGGATCGGATTTGCACGTCGAAACACCTCATGCGAATATCTGGTGCGAAAATGCGTAAACGGTTCAATCTAGTGTTAAGCCCGCACATGGGTCTCCTTGCTGACTCGCAGAGTGTCTCCCTGCAGCTGACGAAGGCCCTACCCGGACCGTACACTAGTCCAAGATAGCGCGCCTTGTCCACCGCAGGGATGGGCTGCCCTGCTAGCTTTAAACCCTGGCATCCGCTGTACACAGTGCTGGCCGTTACTTCGTTGGCTGCAAAAACCAGCCTCTCACACTTGGTAACGTTTGCCTTCATGCCAAAAGCTAGGCAGAACGTGTCTACTAATGATAGCAAGTGGCGCATCCGCTCAGGGGTGGTGGCCAGCAGGGAAACATCATCCGCGTACATCAGCAGTGACACCTTTTTGCCATTCATCTCAGGTGCACCTGTGGCTTCGTCCGTATCTTCCGAATCAATGTACTCTGCTAAGGTTTCTATAAAGAGGCCGAAAAGCTCTGTGCTAAGCGGGCAGCCCTGCTTGACCCCTTGCGTGGTTGCGAAGGGGGCACTGTGCTTACCCCCGGCCTTCACTACCATCATCACTCTCTCGTACGCTTTTTTCAAAGCCGCCAACATCTCACCCGTTACCCCGCGTTCCTCCAGTCTCATCCAAATTAATGGTCGTGGGACCTTGTCGAAAGCCTTTTCAAAATCAATTTGTACGACAATGAGGGGGGTGGTGGCGCCAGCACGCGTGTGCTTGTTGATGAGATGCCTTAGGACAAAAAGATGGTGCGTTGTGCCGTACTTCCTCCTGAATCCGGCCTGAGCCGTGTGCCTCCACTCAAACTCCTCCCCGGCATTCGCCAGCCTCTCTAGAAGGATCGATGCATAGCACTTTGCGAGGGCGCCCCCTACTGCAATGCCCCGGTAATTACCAGGCGCCTGCACGTCACCTTTCCGCTTGTAAATTGGTGTCAAAACAGTTGTAGTAAATTGCTCAGGATAAGCCCCTTCGCTCCAGATTTTATTAAACAACACGTGCACCAGCGGTGCAACTCTATTGAGTGCCGGTGTCGGCGGTTCAGTGGTGGGGTCGCCCGGTTTTACCGCGTACTTGTAGCACTCAGACGGTACCTTCTCTAAGCCAGCTGCCTTGCCGTTGGGCAGCCTTGCTAGTGCGCGTGTTACCTCATCAAGGGTAATCTCGCTATTCAACATCTCGTGCAGACACGTACGGTCAGCCGCAAAAAGATCTTCGGACATCCTCCCACCCGAACCCAAAATGCAGTGGGCGGCTGCTGGGCATCCCCCGCCTGCGCCGTCGTTTAGTAGGGTCGCAAAATGATCCCGAAACCCATCGGCCGTGACTGGGCACTGCTCCTTAGTCCGTCCCTCAATCATCCTCCACAGCAGTCGGGCGTCTGCGCGGCAGCGTGCCACCTTCTCCCTCATCTCCTGGGTGTCGTGCGCGGCCCTGGCCCTTCGCTTCGCCCGGTCATAGGATGCCCTGGCTGCGCGGAAGTTTTGCCACACCTCTCCTTCTCGTACCACTGGACAACCCAGCGCTAGCTTTGCTTGCACAAACACCGTACGCGCCGCAGCACACTCTTCGTTCCACCATGGAGTCTCCTGCTCCCGTAGGTTGGCCGGTCGTGTGGGACCGAAAGCCTTTTCTAATGCATCGTACAAACATGTGCCTAAGGCTTCGACCGCTTCGGTGGTGCTGATGCCACCCTCCTCCGCGCAAAGTGCCACCTTAATCTGTTCGATTTTCCCTACAACTGGCGAACCGTCCGCCTTGAACAAGCCACTGAACAAGTGCTTCTTCTGTACGTCAAACTCTGTGCGCTTCTTTGCGGGGCGTGTGCGGCTCGCTGTGGCTTCCTGCCCTTCGACCTCCAAGCCCAGTGTCAACGTGACCGGCCGATGATCACTCGCTTCCTTCAATTCGCCGTGCCTCCACTTTAGAATCTCGCCCACTTTCAAAGCCACCACCTTCGGGAATAGGGTCGGTGACGCCACACAGAGATCAATCATGCTGCCACCTGCGTCGCCCTTTGGGAAAGTAATGTGACCTGCTGCATCTCCCGGCGCCCTTCCGTTCAAAAGTACTAGTCCTTGCGAACGGCACATGCGCCCTAGGTACTCCCCGAAACAGTTTATTTGGGCATCCTCGGATGCTCTCACTGGGAGCCCCGCGTAGTCTGCAGTACAGGGCATATCTGACGTGGAACCACCCCCTAGTGCTACGTCCTCCAGCGCCTCGAGCTGTGCTAGATCCGGTACGTCAATGATGCTTGTTGAGATGCGTGCGTTCAGATCACCAATAATTAGCACTTCTTCTCCGCTTTGCCGTAGCTCGAGGATCGACTGTTGTAGTCTGCTGAATACAGACTCGGCCGTGGCTTCCCGTGCTGTCCGCGTCTTTCCGCCCTCCCTGTAAACCCGCGAGGTTTCTGGCGCTAGGTAACAACAAGCTAACAACACACTGCAACCTTCATTTGATTTGATACGCATCCACACAATTTCGCACCCCGTGAGATGGATGTCCGTCTTGACATGCGAAACGCCGCCCGCTAGGCACTCCCGTACATACACAGCAACGCCTCCAAAATCTGACCGCGTGGCCTCCTGGGACCTATGTGCACGGACAACTGTGTAACCGTCTAGCTCGATTGATTGGTCCGGTACCCAGTTCGTGAGGTGCGCTTCCGAAATAATGATAATGTCGTGTGAACGTGCAACAGTGCCTATCCCGCGGTCGTGCAGCTTGCATGCCCCAGCGGTGACCAGCCCATGGGCATTCCATGCGAAAATGCTGATGCCACCCCGGCCCCCGCCTCCCTATGAATCAGTCTCGCCTGTGGTCCCCAAGGCGTCGTACGCATTGTGCTGCTGGTTGTGGCCGCCGCCGCTGTGACCTCCGCGGCTTGGCAAGTGGCTTCTGCCGCCAGCACTCCCACCCCCGCGGCCACTGCGCCCCCCACCTCGTCCTCCGTTTCCGCCGGCCTGATGCCCTCCTGCTCCCTCGCGCCCGCGTCCGCCTTTGGCCTTACACGGCTTATGACGTTACTGCTGCATATGCACGCGGTGATGACACATAACTCCACGCCACCAACCCAACACGCCGAACACTCACCGTCAACCACCTCGAGGTCAGGTTCCTGTTCGATGAAGTGCACTCCCCAATCGTCGTCTGTTGTGTCATGGGTCTCGGCCAATGACATCCCCTGATCGCCCTCAGCCCCCTGCTGGTTGCCGTCCGCTTGCAGCGTCGTCGGCAAGGCTGATGCTGCCACAGCGGTTGTGACAACCAGAGCTGGCACCTCCACAAGGCTGCTCGTCGTCTGTGCCTTATGAACTGCGATGGAAATGGGCGGCCAGTTAGCAGGCAACGGTTGGCAGGCAACGGTTGGCCGTTCACAGGCAATGGTTGGCAGGCAAGCAACGCGCTATCTGGTAGGCAGTGGGCCCACCTACCACACAACCACACATCACTTCCGCACACGTGGCGCCCCAAACTCATCCGCACGCCTGGCGTAAGGCGAAAGGACGCCCGCAACGCCCAAGGCGCTGATGGGCGCCTGCGTGGTAGCGGTGGGTAGGGGCGCTGCTGCAGTGTGAGGAAAACCCGCTGCCTGCGGCGGTGCAGCGGTGGCCACACGTCGCTTCTTGGCTCTCGTGCGTGGTTGTTGCCCTGGGACGTATAGAAGCTCTTCAGCAGGGTGGCGCTCCATTACTCCACCCGCGTTGCCCGCGCCACTGAAAACATCCGCCATGCTGAAGTCCGCAATCGGCACTTCGAGACAAGGCAGTCCACTGGTGTCGTGCGGCACGTCGAGACCAGGCAGTCCACTGATGTCATGGTTCCTTTCTGTAGAGTCTAACCTGTCAATGGTGTTGTCAATCCGCGCGGTCGGTGACAGCAGCAAAGGATCTTCATCAAAGAATGGCGCATCCATGTGTGCAGAAAATATAAGCAACGACACGAGAAGCCCGTTCAGTTTGGCAGTGAATTGCTGTGGTGACGGGCGGCGGGTTATTTTCATCCCTGCTATCCTGTTTCATGCCATTGTCAGTGATAGAGCTTGCACATGAATTGCGCTGTGTGAATGCTATCAACAGGCAGCGCACTAGTGTCCCAGATTGCTTGTGGACGACAGGCCTTCCATGCATCCGCGGCTTGTGGTGTGTCCCCTGTTTCAATACGCGTGAACCATAGGTACTCTAGATGTGCATGATAGAATTCTAATGAGAAACTATATGTTCTATTAAGGATGAAGAAGAGCGGTGTGGATAATCCTTCTGCTGCGGCGGGTGCTGGTGGCACCGCCGATCATTCTAGAATTTCTCGTGCGGGGCGTGCACGGCAGTGCGTGTGCATGGGAGCCTTCACCGCATTTTTCCGTTAGCCAAAGCGATCCCCCGGCCTGCTCTTACCTGGCGTGGGGCGTGATCGGCAGTGCACGTGCATGCGAGTCCTACCCCGCATTTCGCCCGGCAGCCAAAGCGATCCCCCGGCCTGCCCTTACCTGGTGCGGGGCGTGAACGGCAGTGCGTGTGCATGCGAGCCCTATCCCGCATTTCGCCCGGCAGCCAAAGCGTTCCCCCGGCCTGCCCTTTCCTGGTGCGGGGCGTGAACGGCAGTGCGTGTGCATGCGAGCCCTACCCCGCATTTCGCCCGGCAGCCAAAGCGATTCCCCGGCCTGCTCTTACCTGGCGTGGGGCGTGAACGGCAGTGCGTGTGCATGCGAGCCTACCCCGCATTTCGCCCGGCAGCCAAAGCGATCCCCAGGCTTGCTCTTACCTGGCGTGGGGCGTGAACGGCAGTGCGTGTGCATGCGACCCCTACCCCGGATTTCACCCAGCAGCCAAAGCGTTCCCCCGGCCTGCCTTACCTGGCGCGGGGCTTGAACGGCAGTGCATGTGCATGTGAGACCTACCCCGCTTTTCACCCAGCAGCCAAAGCGTTCCCCCGGCCGGCCCTTCCCTGGCGCGGGGCTTGACGGCAGTGCATGTGCATGTGAGACCCACCCCGCTTTTCACCCAGCAGCCAAAGCGTTCCCCCGGCCGGCCCATCCCTGGCGCGGGGCTTGAACGGCAGTGCATGTGCATGTGACCCCCCCCCCCCCGCTTTTCACCCAGCAGCCAAAGCGTTCCCCCGGCCGGCCCATCCCTGGCGCGGGGCATGAACGGCAGTGCATGTGCATGTGACCCCCCCCCCGCTATTCACCGAGCAGCCAAAGCGTTCCCCCGGCCGGCCCTTCCCTGGCGCGAGGCTTGAACGGCAGTGCATGTGCATGTGAGACCCAACCCGCTTTTCACCCAGCAGCCAAAGCGTTCCCCCGGCCGGCCCTTACCTGGCGTGGGACTTGAACGGCAGTGCATGTGCATGTAAGACCTACCCCGCCTTTCACCTTGCATTTTTCCCGTTAGCCAAAGCGATCCCCCGGCCTGCTCTTACCTGGCGCGGGGCGTGATCGGCAGTGCACGTGCATGCGAGCCCTACCCCGCATTTCGCCCGGCAGCCAAAGCGATCCCCCGGCCTGCCCTTACCTGGTGCGGGGCGTGAACGGCAGTGCGTGTGCATGCGAGCCCTATCCCGCATTTCGCCCGGCAGCCAAAGCGTTCCCCCGGCCTGCCCTTTCCTGGTGCGGGGCGTGAACGGCAGTGCGTGTGCATGCGAGCCCTACCCCGCATTTCGCCCGGCAGCCAAAGCGATTCCCCGGCCTGCTCTTACCTGGCGTGGGGCGTGAACGGCAGTGCGTGTGCATGCGAGCCCTACCCCGCATTTCGCCCGGCAGCCAAAGCGATCCCCAGGCCTGCCCTATTTCTCGTGCGGGGCGTGCACGGCAGTGCGTGTGCATGGGAGCCTTCACCGCATTTTTCCGTTAGCCAAAGCGATCCCCCGGCCAGCTCTTACCTGGCGCGGGGCGTGATCGGCAGTGCACGTGCATGCGAGCCCTACCCCGCATTTCGCCCGGCAGCCAAAGCGATCCCCCGGCCTGCCCTTACCTGGTGCGGGGCGTGAACTGCAGTGCGTGTGCATGCGAGCCCTACCCCGCATTTCGCCCGGCAGCCAAAGCGTTCCCCCGGCCTGCCCTTTCCTGGTGCGGGGCGTGAACGGCAGTGCGTGTGCATGCGAGCCCTACCCCGCATTTCGCCAGGCAGCCAAAGCGATTCCCCGGCCTGCTCTTACCATGCGTGGGGCGTGAACGGCAGTGCGTGTGCATGCGAGCCCTACCCCGCATTTCGCCAGGCAGCCAAAGCGATCCCCCGGCCTGCTCTTACCATGCGTGGGGCGTGAACGGCAGTGCGTGTGCATGCGAGCCCTACCCTGCATTTTTCCCGTTAGCCAAAGCGATTCCCCGGCCTGCTCTTACCTGGCGCGGGGCGTGATCGGCAGTGCACGTGCATGCGAGCCCTACCCCGCATTTCGCCCGGCAGCCAAAGCGATCCCCCGGCCTGCCCTTACCTGGTGCGGGGCGTGAACGGCAGTGCGTGTGCATGCGAGCCCTATCCCGCATTTCGCCCGGCAGCCAAAGCGTTCCCCCGGCCTGCCCTTTCCTGGTGCGGGGCGTGAACGGCAGTGCGTGTGCATGCGAGCCCTACCCCGCATTTCGCCAGGCAGCCAAAGCGATTCCCCGGCCTGCTCTTACCATGCGTGGGGCGTGAACGGCAGTGCGTGTGCATGCGAGCCCTACCCTGCATTTTTCCCGTTAGCCAAAGCGATTCCCCGGCCTGCTCTTACCTGGCGCGGGGCGTGATCGGCAGTGCACGTGCATGCGAGCCCTACCCCGCATTTCGCCCGGCAGCCAAAGCGATCCCCCGGCCTGCCCTTACCTGGTGCGGGGCGTGAACGGCAGTGCGTGTGCATGCGAGCCCTATCCCGCATTTCGCCCGGCAGCCAAAGCGTTCCCCCGGCCTGCCCTTTCCTGGTGCGGGGCGTGAACGGCAGTGCGTGTGCATGCGAGCCCTACCCCGCATTTCGCCAGGCAGCCAAAGCGATTCCCCGGCCTGCTCTTACCATGCGTGGGGCGTGAACGGCAGTGCGTGTGCATGCGAGCCCTACCCCGCATTTCGCCAGGCAGCCAAAGCGATCCCCCGGCCTGCTCTTACCTGGCGCGGGGCGTGATCGGCAGTGCACGTGCATGCGAGCCCTACCCCGCATTTTTCCCGTTAGCCAAAGCGATCCCCCGGCCTGCTCTTACCTGGCGTGGGGCGTGAACGGCCGTGCGTGTGCATGCGAGCCCTACCCCGCATTTCGCCCGGCAGCCAAAGCGATCCCCAGGCCTGCCCTATTTCTCGTGCGGGGCGTGCACGGCAGTGCGTGTGCATGGGAGCCTTCACCGCATTTTTCCGTTAGCCAAAGCGATCCCCCGGCCTGCTCTTACCTGGCGCGGGGCGTGATCGGCAGTGCACGTGCATGCGAGCCCTACCCCGCATTTCGCCCGGCAGCCAAAGCGATCCCCCGGCCTGCCCTTACCTGGTGCGGGGCGTGAACGGCAGTGCGTGTGCATGCGAGCCCTATCCCGCATTTCGCCCGGCAGCCAAAGCGTTCCCCCGGCCTGCCCTTTCCTGGTGCGGGGCGTGAACGGCAGTGCGTGTGCATGCGAGCCCTACCCCGCATTTCGCCCGGCAGCCAAAGCGATTCCCCGGCCTGCTCTTACCTGGCGTGGGGCGTGAACGGCAGTGCGTGTGCATGCGAGCCTACCCCGCATTTCGCCCGGCAGCCAAAGCGATCCCCAGGCCTGCTCTTACCTGGCGTGGGGCGTGAACGGCAGTGCGTGTGCATGCGACCCCTACCCCGGATTTCACCCAGCAGCCAAAGCGTTCCCCCGGCCTGCCTTACCTGGCGCGGGGCTTGAACGGCAGTGCATGTGCATGTGAGACCTACCCCGCTTTTCACCCAGCAGCCAAAGCGTTCCCCCGGCCGGCCCTTCCCTGGCGCGGGGCTTGACGGCAGTGCATGTGCATGTGAGACCCACCCCGCTTTTCACCCAGCAGCCAAAGCGTTCCCCCGGCCGGCCCATCCCTGGCGCGGGGCTTGAACGGCAGTGCATGTGCATGTGACCCCCCCCCCCCGCTTTTCACCCAGCAGCCAAAGCGTTCCCCCGGCCGGCCCATCCCTGGCGCGGGGCATGAACGGCAGTGCATGTGCATGTGACCCCCCCCCCGCTATTCACCGAGCAGCCAAAGCGTTCCCCCGGCCGGCCCTTCCCTGGCGCGAGGCTTGAACGGCAGTGCATGTGCATGTGAGACCCAACCCGCTTTTCACCCAGCAGCCAAAGCGTTCCCCCGGCCGGCCCTTACCTGGCGTGGGACTTGAACGGCAGTGCATGTGCATGTAAGACCTACCCCGCCTTTCACCTTGCATTTTTCCCGTTAGCCAAAGCGATCCCCCGGCCTGCTCTTACCTGGCGCGGGGCGTGATCGGCAGTGCACGTGCATGCGAGCCCTACCCCGCATTTCGCCCGGCAGCCAAAGCGATCCCCCGGCCTGCCCTTACCTGGTGCGGGGCGTGAACGGCAGTGCGTGTGCATGCGAGCCCTATCCCGCATTTCGCCCGGCAGCCAAAGCGTTCCCCCGGCCTGCCCTTTCCTGGTGCGGGGCGTGAACGGCAGTGCGTGTGCATGCGAGCCCTACCCCGCATTTCGCCCGGCAGCCAAAGCGATTCCCCGGCCTGCTCTTACCTGGCGTGGGGCGTGAACGGCAGTGCGTGTGCATGCGAGCCCTACCCCGCATTTCGCCCGGCAGCCAAAGCGATCCCCAGGCCTGCCCTATTTCTCGTGCGGGGCGTGCACGGCAGTGCGTGTGCATGGGAGCCTTCACCGCATTTTTCCGTTAGCCAAAGCGATCCCCCGGCCAGCTCTTACCTGGCGCGGGGCGTGATCGGCAGTGCACGTGCATGCGAGCCCTACCCCGCATTTCGCCCGGCAGCCAAAGCGATCCCCCGGCCTGCCCTTACCTGGTGCGGGGCGTGAACTGCAGTGCGTGTGCATGCGAGCCCTATCCCGCATTTCGTCCGGCAGCCAAAGCGTTCCCCCGGCCTGCCCTTTCCTGGTGCGGGGCGTGAACGGCAGTGCGTGTGCATGCGAGCCCTACCCCGCATTTCGCCAGGCAGCCAAAGCGATTCCCCGGCCTGCTCTTACCATGCGTGGGGCGTGAACGGCAGTGCGTGTGCATGCGAGCCCTACCCCGCATTTCGCCAGGCAGCCAAAGCGATCCCCCGGCCTGCTCTTACCATGCGTGGGGCGTGAACGGCAGTGCGTGTGCATGCGAGCCCTACCCTGCATTTTTCCCGTTAGCCAAAGCGATTCCCCGGCCTGCTCTTACCTGGCGCGGGGCGTGATCGGCAGTGCACGTGCATGCGAGCCCTACCCCGCATTTCGCCCGGCAGCCAAAGCGATCCCCCGGCCTGCCCTTACCTGGTGCGGGGCGTGAACGGCAGTGCGTGTGCATGCGAGCCCTATCCCGCATTTCGCCCGGCAGCCAAAGCGTTCCCCCGGCCTGCCCTTTCCTGGTGCGGGGCGTGAACGGCAGTGCGTGTGCATGCGAGCCCTACCCCGCATTTCGCCAGGCAGCCAAAGCGATTCCCCGGCCTGCTCTTACCATGCGTGGGGCGTGAACGGCAGTGCGTGTGCATGCGAGCCCTACCCCGCATTTCGCCAGGCAGCCAAAGCGATCCCCCGGCCTGCTCTTACCTGGCGCGGGGCGTGATCGGCAGTGCACGTGCATGCGAGCCCTACCCCGCATTTCGCCCGGCAGCCAAAGCGATCCCCCGGCCTGCCCTTACCTGGTGCGGGGCGTGAACGGCCGTGCGTGTGCATGCGAGCCCTACCCCGCATTTCGCCCGGCAGCCAAAGCGATCCCCCGGCCTGCCCTATTTCTCGTGCGGGGCGTGCACGGCAGTGCGTGTGCATGGGAGCCTTCACCGCATTTTTCCGTTAGCCAAAGCGATCCCCCGGCCTGCTCTTACCTGGCGCGGGGCGTGATCGGCAGTGCACGTGCATGCGAGCCCTACCCCGCATTTCGCCCGGCAGCCAAAGCGATCCCCCGGCCTGCCCTTACCTGGTGCGGGGCGTGAACTGCAGTGCGTGTGCATGCGAGCCCTATCCCGCATTTCGCCCGGCAGCCAAAGCGTTCCCCCGGCCTGCCCTTTCCTGGTGCGGGGCGTGAACGGCAGTGCGTGTGCATGCGAGCCCTACCCCGCATTTCGCCAGGCAGCCAAAGCGATTCCCCGGCCTGCTCTTACCATGCGTGGGGCGTGAACGGCAGTGCGTGTGCATGCGAGCCCTACTCCGCATTTCGCCAGGCAGCCAAAGCGATCCCCCGGCCTGCTCTTACCTGGCGCGGGGCGTGATCGGCAGTGCACGTACATGCGAGCCCTACCCTGCATTGTTCCCGTTAGCCAAAGCGATCCCCCGGCCTGCTCTTACCTGGCGCGGGGCGTGATCGGCAGTGCACGTGCATGCGAGCCCTACCCCGCATTTCGCCCGGCAGCCAAAGCGATCCCCCGGCCTGCCCTTACCTGGTGCGGGGCGTGAACGGCAGTGCGTGTGCATGCGAGCCCTACCCCGCATTTCGCCAGGCAGACAAAGCGATCCCCCGGCCTGCTCTTACCTGGCGCGGGGCGTGATCGGCAGTGCACGTACATGCGAGCCCTACCCTGCATTTTTCCCGTTAGCCAAAGCGATCCCCCGGCCTGCTCTTACCTGGCGCGGGGCGTGATCGGCAGTGCACGTACATGCGAGCCCTACCCTGCATTTTTCCCGTTAGCCAAAGCGATCCCCCGGCCTGCTCTTACCTGGCGTGGGGCGTGAACGGCAGTGCGTGTGCATGCGAGCCCTACCCCGCATTTCGCCCGGCAGCCAAAGCGATCCCCAGGCCTGCCCTATTTCTCGTGCGGGGCGTGCACGGCAGTGCATGTGCATGCGAGCCCTACCCTGCATTTTTCCGTTAGCCAAAGCGATCCCCTGGCCTGCTCTTACCTGGCGCGGGGCGTGATCGGCAGTGCACGTGCATGCGAGCCCTACCCCGCATTTCGCCCGGCAGCCAAAGCGATCCCCCGGCCTGCCCTTACCTGGTGCGGGGCGTCAACGGCAGTGCGTGTGCTTGCGAGCCCTATCCCGCATTTCGCCCGGCAGCCAAAGCGATCCCCCGGCCTGCCCTATTTCTCGTGCGGGGCGTGATCGGCAGTGCATGTGCATGGGAGCCTTCACCGCATTTTTCCGTTAGCCAAAGCGATCCCCTGGCCTGCTCTTACCTGGCGCGGGGCGTGATCGGCAGTGCACGTGCATGCGAGCCCTACCCCGCATTTCGCCCGGCAGCCAAAGCGATCCCACGGCCTGCCCTTTCCTGGTGCGGGGCGTGAACGGCAGTGCGTGTGCATTCGAGCCCTACCCTGCATTTTGCCCGTTAGCCAAAGCGATCCCACGGCCTGCCCTTTCCTGGTGCGGGGCGTGAACGGCAGTGCGTGTGCATGCGAGCCCTACCCCGCATTTCGCCCGGCAGCCAAAGCGATCCCCTGGCCTGCTCTTACCTGGCGTGGGGCGTGAACGGCAGTGCGTGTGCATGCGAGCCTACCCCGCATTTCGCCCGGCAGCCAAAGCGATCCCACGGCCTGCCCTTTCCTGGTGCGGGGCGTGAACGGCAGTGCGTGTGCATGCGAGCCCTACCCCGCATTTCGCCCGGCAGCCAAAGCGATCCCACGGCCTGCCCTTTCCTGGTGCGGGGCGTGAACGGCAGTGCGTGTGCATGCGAGCCTACCCCGCATTTCGCCCGGCAGCCAAAGCGATCCCACGGCCTGCCCTTTCCTGGTGCGGGGCGTGAACGGCAGTGCGTGTGCATTCGAGCCCTACCCTGCATTTTGCCCGTTAGCCAAAGCGATCCCCCGGCCTGCTCTTACCTGGCGTGGGGCGTGAACGGCAGTGCATGTGCATGCGAGCCCTACCCCGCATTTCGCCCGGCAGCCAAAGCGATCCCCCGGCCTGCCCTTACCTGGTGCGGGGCGTGAACGGCAGTGCGTGTGCATTCGAGCCCTACCCTGCATTTTGCCCGTTAGCCAAAGCGATCCCACGGCCTGCCCTTTCCTGGTGCGGGGCGTGAACGGCAGTGCGTGTGCATTCGAGCCCTACCCTGCATTTTGCCCGTTGGCCAAAGCGATCCCCCGGCCTGCTCTTACCTGGCGTGGGGCGTGAACGGCAGTGCGTGTGCATGCGAGCCTACCCCGCATTTCGCCCGTTAGCCAAAGCGATCCCCCGGCCTGCCCTTTCCTGGTGCGGGGCGTGAACCGCAGTGCATGTGCATGCGAGCCTACCCCGCATTTCGCCCGGCAGCCAAAGCGATCCCCAGGCCTGCCCTTACCTGGCGCGGGGCGTGAACGGCAGTGCGTGTGCATGCGAGCCCTACCCTGCATTTCGCCCGGCAGCCAAAGCGTTCCCCCGGCCTGCCCTTTCCTGGTGCGGGGCGTGAACGGCAGTGCGTGTGCATGCGAGCCCTACCCCGCATTTCGCCAGGCAGCCAAAGCGATTCCCCGGCCTGCTCTTACCATGCGTGGGGCGTGAACGGCAGTGCGTGTGCATGCGAGCCCTACTCCGCATTTCGCCAGGCAGCCAAAGCGATCCCACGGCCTGCCCTTTCCTGGTGCGGGGCGTGAACGGCAGTGCGTGTGCATTCGAGCCCTACCCTGCATTATGCCCGTTAGCCAAAGCGATCCCACGGCCTGTTCTTACCTGGCGTGGGGCGTAAACGGCAGTGCGTGTGCATTCGAGCCCTACCCTGCATTTTGCCCGTTAGCCAAAGCGATCCCCCGGCCTGCTCTTACCTGGCGTGGGGCGTGAACGGCAGTGCGTGTGCATGCGAGCCCTACCCCCGCATTTTGCCCGGCAGCCAAAGCGATCCCCCGGCCTGCCCTATTTCTCGTGCGGGGCGTGATCGGCAGTGCATGTGCATGGGAGCCTTCACCGCATTTTTCCGTTAGCCAAAGCGATCCCCTGGCCTGCTCTTACCTGGCGCGGGGCGTGATCGGCAGTGCGTGTGCATGCGAGCCTACCCCGCATTTCGCCCGGCAGCCAAAGCGATCCCACGGCCTGCCCTTTCCTGGTGCGGGGCGTGAACGGCAGTGCGTGTGCATTCGAGCCCTACCCTGCATTTTGCCCGTTAGCCAAAGCGATCCCCCGGCCTGCTCTTACCTGGCGTGGGGCGTGAACGGCAGTGCATGTGCATGCGAGCCCTACCCCGCATTTCGCCCGGCAGCCAAAGCGATCCCCCGGCCTGCCCTTACCTGGTGCGGGGCGTGAACGGCAGTGCGTGTGCATTCGAGCCCTACCCTGCATTTTGCCCGTTAGCCAAAGCGATCCCACGGCCTGCCCTTTCCTGGTGCGGGGCGTGAACGGCAGTGCGTGTGCATTCGAGCCCTACCCTGCATTTTGCCCGTTGGCCAAAGCGATCCCCCGGCCTGCTCTTACCTGGCGTGGGGCGTGAACGGCAGTGCGTGTGCATGCGAGCCTACCCCGCATTTCGCCCGTTAGCCAAAGCGATCCCCCGGCCTGCCCTTTCCTGGTGCGGGGCGTGAACCGCAGTGCATGTGCATGCGAGCCTACCCCGCATTTCGCCCGGCAGCCAAAGCGATCCCCAGGCCTGCCCTTACCTGGCGCGGGGCGTGAACGGCAGTGCGTGTGCATGCGAGCCCTACCCTGCATTTCGCCCGGCAGCCAAAGCGTTCCCCCGGCCTGCCCTTTCCTGGTGCGGGGCGTGAACGGCAGTGCGTGTGCATGCGAGCCCTACCCCGCATTTCGCCAGGCAGCCAAAGCGATTCCCCGGCCTGCTCTTACCATGCGTGGGGCGTGAACGGCAGTGCGTGTGCATGCGAGCCCTACTCCGCATTTCGCCAGGCAGCCAAAGCGATCCCACGGCCTGCCCTTTCCTGGTGCGGGGCGTGAACGGCAGTGCGTGTGCATTCGAGCCCTACCCTGCATTATGCCCGTTAGCCAAAGCGATCCCACGGCCTGTTCTTACCTGGCGTGGGGCGTAAACGGCAGTGCGTGTGCATTCGAGCCCTACCCTGCATTTTGCCCGTTAGCCAAAGCGATCCCCCGGCCTGCTCTTACCTGGCGTGGGGCGTGAACGGCAGTGCGTGTGCATGCGAGCCCTACCCCGCATTTTGCCCGGCAGCCAAAGCGATCCCCCGGCCTGCCCTATTTCTCGTGCGGGGCGTGATCGGCAGTGCATGTGCATGGGAGCCTTCACCGCATTTTTCCGTTAGCCAAAGCGATCCCCTGGCCTGCTCTTACCTGGCGCGGGGCGTGATCGGCAGTGCACGTGCATGCGAGCCCTACCCCGCATTTCGCCCGGCAGCCAAAGCGATCCCACGGCCTGCCCTTTGCTGGTGCGGGGCGTGAACGGCAGTGCGTGTGCATGCGAGCCTACCCCGCATTTCGCCCGGCAGCCAAAGCGATCCCACGGCCTGCCCTTACCTGGTGCGGGGCGTGAACGGCAGTGCGTGTGCATGCGAGCCCTACCCCGCATTTTGCCCGGCAGCCAAAGCGATCCCCCGGCCTGCCCTTTCCTGGTGCGGGGCGTGAACGGCAGTGCGTGTGCATTCGAGCCCTACCCTGCATTTTGCCCGTTAGCCAAAGCGATCCCCCGGCCTGCTCTTACCTGGCGTGGGGCGTGAACGGCAGTGCGTGTGCATGCGAGCCTACCCCGCATTTCGCCCGGCAGCCAAAGCGATCCCACGGCCTGCCCTTTCCTGGTGCGGGGCGTGAACGGCAGTGCGTGTGCATTCGAGCCCTACCCTGCATTTTGCCCGTTAGCCAAAGCGATCCCACGGCCTGCTCTTACCTGGCGCGGGGCGTGATCGGCAGTGCACGTACATGCGAGCCCTACCCTGCATTTTTCCCGTTAGCCAAAGCGATCCCCCGGCCTGCTCTTACCATGCGTGGGGCGTGAACGGCAGTGCGTGTGCATGCGAGCCCTACCCCGCATTTTGCCCGGCAGCCAAAGCGATCCCCAGGCCTGCCCTATTTCTCGTGCGGGGCGTGATCGGCAGTGCATGTGCATGGGAGCCTTCACCGCATTTTTCCGTTAGCCAAAGCGATCCCCTGGCCTGCTCTTACCTGGCGCGGGGCGTGATCGGCAGTGCACGTGCATGCGAGCCCTACCCCGCATTTCGCCCGGCAGCCAAAGCGATCCCACGGCCTGCCCTTTCCTGGTGCGGGGCGTGAACGGCAGTGCGTGTGCATTCGAGCCCTACCCTGCATTTTGCCCGTTAGCCAAAGCGATCCCCCGGCCTGCTCTTACCTGGCGTGGGGCGTGAACGGCAGTGCGTGTGCATGCGAGCCTACCCCGCATTTCGCCCGGCAGCCAAAGCGATCCCACGGCCTGCCCTTTCCTGGTGCGGGGCGTGAACGGCAGTGCGTGTGCATGCGAGCCCTACCCCGCATTTCGCCCGGCAGCCAAAGCGATCCCACGGCCTGCCCTTTCCTGGTGCGGGGCGTGAACGGCAGTGCGTGTGCATTCGAGCCCTACCCTGCATTTTGCCCGTTAGCCAAAGCGATCCCACGGCCTGCCCTTTCCTGGTGCGGGGCGTGATCGGCAGTGCACGTACATGCGAGCCCTACCCTGCATTTTTCCCGTTAGCCAAAGCGATCCCCCGGCCTGCTCTTACCTGGCGTGGGGCGTGAACGGCAGTGCGTGTGCATGCGAGCCCTACCCCGCATTTCGCCCGGCAGCCAAAGCGATCCCCAGGCCTGCTCTTACCTGGCGCGGGGCGTGATCGGCAGTGCACGTACATGCGAGCCCTATCCCGCATTTCGCCCGGCAGCCAAAGCGATCCCCCGGCCTGCCCTTACCTGGCGCGGGGCGTGAACGGCAGTGCGTGTGCATGCGAGCCCTACCCCGCATTTTGCCCGGCAGCCAAAGCGATCCCCAGGCCTGCTCTTTCCTGGTGCGGGGCGTGAACGGCAGTGCGTGTGCATTCGAGCCCTACCCTGCATTTTGCCCGTTAGCCAAAGCGATTCCCCGGCCTGCTCTTACCTGGCGTGGGGCGTGAACGGCAGTGCGTGTGCATGCGAGCCTACCCCGCATTTCGCCCGGCAGCCAAAGCGATCCCACGGCCTGCCCTTTCCTGGTGCGGGGCGTGAACGGCAGTGCGTGTGCATTCGAGCCCTACCCTGCATTTTGCCCGTTAGCCAAAGCGATCCCACGGCCTGCTCTTACCTGGCGCGGGGCGTGATCGGCAGTGCACGTACATGCGAGCCCTACCCTGCATTTTGCCCGTTAGCCAAAGCGATCCCCCGGCCTGCTCTTACCTGGCGTGGGGCGTGAACGGCAGTGCGTGTGCATGCGAGCCCTACCCCGCATTTTGCCCGGCAGCCAAAGCGATCCCCAGGCCTGCCCTATTTCATGTGCGGGGCGTGATCGGCAGTGCATGTGCATGGGAGCCTTCACCGCATTTTTCCGTTAGCCAAAGCGATCCCCTGGCCTGCTCTTACCTGGCGCGGGGCGTGATCGGCAGTGCACGTGCATGCGAGCCCTACCCCGCATTTTGCCCGGCAGCCAAAGCGATCCCACGGCCTGCCCTTTCCTGGTGCGGGGCGTGAACGGCAGTGCGTGTGCATGCGAGCCTACCCCGCATTTTGCCCGTTAGCCAAAGCGATCCCACGGCCTGCCCTTACCTGGCGCGGGGCGTGAACGGCAGTGCGTGTGCATGCGAGCCTACCCCGCATTTCGCCCGGCAGCCAAAGCGATCCCACGGCCTGCCCTTTCCTGGTGCGGGGCGTGAACGGCAGTGCGTGTGCATGCGAGCCCTACCCCGCATTTTGCCCGGCAGCCAAAGCGATCCCACGGCCTGCCCTTTCCTGGTGCGGGGCGTGAACGGCAGTGCGTGTGCATTCGAGCCCTACCCTGCATTTTGCCCGTTAACCAAAGCGATCCCCCGGCCTGCTCTTACCTGGCGTGGGGCGTGAACGGCAGTGCGTGTGCATGCGAGCCGTACCCCGCATTTTGCCCGGCAGCCAAACCGATCCCACGGCCTGCCCTTTCCTGGTGCGGGGCGTGAACGGCAGTGCGTGTGCATTCGAGCCCTACCCTGCATTTTGCCCGTTAGCCAAAGCGATCCCACGGCCTGCCCTTTCCTGGTACGGGGCGTGATCGGCAGTGCACGTACATGCGAGCCCTACCCTGCATTTTTCCCGTTAGCCAAAGCGATCCCCCGGCCTGCTCTTACCTGGCGTGGGGCGTGAACGGCAGTGCGTGTGCATGCGAGCCCTACCCCGCATTTCGCCCGGCAGCCAAAGCGATCCCCTGGCCTGCTCTTACCTGGTGCGGGGCGTGAACGGCAGTGCGTGTGCATGCGAGCCGTACCCCGCATTTTGCCCGGCAGCCAAAGCGATCCCCCGGCCTGCCCTTACCTGGCGCGGGGCGTGAACGGCAGTGCGTGTGCATGCGAGCCCTACCCCGCATTTTGCCCGGCAGCCAAAGCGATCCCCAGGCCTGCTCTTTCCTGGCGTGGGGCGTGAACGGCAGTGCGTGTGCATGCGAGCCTACCCCGCATTTCGCCCGGCAGCCAAAGCGTTCCCCCGGCCTGCTCTTACCTGGCGTGGGGCGTGAACGGCAGTGCGTGTGCACGCGAGCCTACCCCGCATTTCGCCCGGCAGCCAAAGCGATCCCACGGCCTGCCCTTTCCTGGTGCGGGGCGTGAACGGCAGTGCGTGTGCATTCGAGCCCTACCCTGCATTTTGCCCGTTAGCCAAAGCGATCCCACGACCTGCTCTTACCTGGCGCGGGGCGTGATCGGCAGTGCACGTACATGCGAGCCCTACCCTGCATTTTTCCCGTTAGCCAAAGCGATCCCCCGGCCTGCTCTTACCTGGCGTGGGGCGTGAACGGCAGTGCGTGTGCATGCAAGCCCTACCCCGCATTTTGCCCGGCAGCCAAAGCGATCCCCAGGCCTGCCCTATTTCTCGTGCGGGGCGTGATCGGCAGTGCATGTGCATGGGAGCCTTCACCGCATTTTTCCGTTAGCCAAAGCGATCCCCTGGCCTGCTCTTACCTGGCGCGGGGCGTGATCGGCAGTGCACGTACATGCGAGCCCTACCCCGCATTTCGCCCGGCAGCCAAAGCGATCCCACGGACTGCTCTTACCTGGTGCGGGGCGTGATCGGCAGTGCACGTGCATGCGAGCCCTACCCCGCATTTCGCCCGGCAGCCAAAGCGATCCCCCGGCCTGCCCTTACCTGGCGCGGGGCGTGAACGGCAGTGCGTGTGCATGCGAGCCGTACCCCGCATTTTGCCCGGCAGCCAAAGCGATCCCCAGGCCTGCTCTTTCCTGGCGTGGGGCGTGAACGGCAGTGCGTGTGCATGCGAGCCTACCCCGCATTTCGCCCGGCAGCCAAAGCGATTCCCCGGCCTGCTCTTACCTGGCGTGGGGCGTGAACGGCAGTGCGTGTGCATGCGAGCCCTACCCTGCATTTCGCCCGTTAGCCAAAGCGATCCCCCGGCCTGCTCTTACCTGGCGTGGGGCGTGAACGGCAGTGCGTGTGCATTCGAGCCCTACCCCGCATTTCGCCCGGCAGCCAAACCGATCCCACGGCCTGCCCTTTCCTGGTGCGGGGCGTGAACGGCAGTGCGTGTGCATTCGAGCCCTACCCTGCATTTTGCCCGTTAGCCAAAGCGATCCCACGGCCTGCCCTTTCCTGGTGCGGGGCGTGATCGGCAGTGCACGTGCATGGGAGCCTTCACCGCATTTTTCCGTTAGCCAAAGCGATCCCCTGGCCTGCTCTTACCTGGCGCGGGGCATGATCGGCAGTGCACGTGCATGCGAGCCCTACCCCGCATTTCGCCCGGCAGCCAAAGCGATCCCCCGGCCTGCCCTTACCTGGTGCGGGGCGTGAACGGCAGTGCGTGTGCTTGCGAGCCCTATCCCGCATTTCGCCCGGCAGCCAAAGCGATCCCCAGGCCTGCCCTATTTCTCGTGCGGGGCGTGATCGGCAGTGCATGTGCATGGGAGCCTTCACCGCATTTTTCCGTTAGCCAAAGCGATCCCCTGGCCTGCTCTTACCTGGCGTGGGGCGTGAACGGCAGTGCGTGTGCATGCGAGCCCTACCCCGCATTTCGCCCGGCAGCCAAAGCGATCCCCCGGCCTGCCCTTACCTGGCGCGGGGCGTGAACGGCAGTGCGTGTGCATGCGAGCCGTACCCCGCATTTTGCCCGGCAGCCAAAGCGATCCCCAGGCCTGCTCTTTCCTGGCGTGGGGCGTGAACGGCAGTGCGTGTGCATGCGAGCCTACCCCGCATTTCGCCCGGCAGCCAAAGCGATTCCCCGGCCTGCTCTTACCTGGCGTGGGGCGTGAACGGCAGTGCGTGTGCATGCGAGCCTACCCCGCATTTCGCCCGGCAGCCAAAGCGATCCCACGGCCTGCCCTTTCCTGGTGCGGGGCGTGAACGGCAGTGCGTGTGCATTCGAGCCCTACCCTGCATTTTGCCCGTTAGCCAAAGCGATCCCACGGCCTGCCCTTTCCTGGTGCGGGGCGTGATCGGCAGTGCACGTGCATGGGAGCCTTCACCGCATTTTTCCGTTAGCCAAAGCGATCCCCTGGCCTGCTCTTACCTGGCGCGGGGCATGATCGGCAGTGCACGTGCATGCGAGCCCTACCCCGCATTTCGCCCGGCAGCCAAAGCGATCCCCCGGCCTGCCCTTACCTGGTGCGGGGCGTGAACGGCAGTGCGTGTGCTTGCGAGCCCTATCCCGCATTTCGCCCGGCAGCCAAAGCGATCCCCAGGCCTGCCCTTACCTGGCGCGGGGCGTGAACGGCAGTGCGTGTGCATGCGAGCCCTACCCTGCATTTTGCCCGTTAGCCAAAGCGATCCCACGGCCTGCCCTTTCCTGGTGCGGGGCGTGAACGGCAGTGCGTGTGCATTCGAGCCCTACCCTGCATTTCGCCAGGCAGCCAAAGCGATCCCCCGGCCTGCTCTTACCTGGCGTGGGGCGTGAACGGCAGTGCGTGTGCATGCGAGCCCTACCCCGCATTTCGCCCGGCAGCCAAAGCGATCCCCCGGCCTGCCCTTACCTGGCGCGGGGCGTGAACGGCAGTGCGTGTGCATGCGAGCCGTACCCCGCATTTTGCCCGGCAGCCAAAGCGATCCCCAGGCCTGCTCTTTCCTGGCGTGGGGCGTGAACGGCAGTGCGTGTGCATGCGAGCCTACCCCGCATTTCGCCCGGCAGCCAAAGCGATTCCCCGGCCTGCTCTTACCTGGCGTGGGGCGTGAACGGCAGTGCGTGTGCATGCGAGCCTACCCCGCATTTCGCCCGGCAGCCAAAGCGATCCCACGGCCTGCCCTTTCCTGGTGCGGGGCGTGAACGGCAGTGCGTGTGCATTCGAGCCCTACCCTGCATTTTGCCCGTTAGCCAAAGCGATCCCCAGGCCTGCCCTATTTCTCGTGCGGGGCGTGATCGGCAGTGCATGTGCATGGGAGCCTTCACCGCATTTTTCCGTTAGCCAAAGCGATCCCCTGGCCTGCTCTTACCTGGCGCGGGGCGTGATCGGCAGTGCACGTGCATGCGAGCCGTACCCCGCATTTTGCCCGGCAGCCAAAGCGATCCCCCGGCCTGCCCTTACCTGGTGCGGGGCGTGAACGGCAGTGCGTGTGCTTGCGAGCCCTATCCCGCATTTCGCCCGGCAGCCAAAGCGATCCCCCGGCCTGCCCTTTCCTGGTGCGGGGCGTGAACGGCAGTGCGTGTGCATGCGAGCCCTACCCTGCATTTTGCCCGTTAGCCAAAGCGATCCCACGGCCTGCCCTTTCCTGGTGCGGGGCGTGAACGGCAGTGCGTGTGCATGCGAGCCCTACCCCGCATTTCGCCAGGCAGACAAAGCGATCCCCCGGCCTGCTCTTACCTGGCGCGGGGCGTGATCGGCAGTGCACGTACATGCGAGCCCTACCCTGCATTTCGCCCGGCAGCCAAAGCGATTCCCCGGCCTGCTCTTACCTGGCGTGGGGCGTGAACGGCAGTGCGTGTGCATGCGAGCCCTACCCTGCATTTCGCCAGGCAGCCAAAGCGATCCCCCGGCCTGCTCTTACCTGGCGTGGGGCGTGAACGGCAGTGCGTGTGCATGCGAGCCTACCCCGCATTTCGCCCGGCAGCCAAAGCGATCCCACGGCCTGCCCTTTCCTGGTGCGGGGCGTGAACGGCAGTGCGTGTGCATTCGAGCCCTACCCTGCATTTTGCCCGTTAGCCAAAGCGATCCCCAGGCCTGCCCTATTTCTCGTGCGGGGCGTGATCGGCAGTGCATGTGCATGGGAGCCTTCACCGCATTTTTCCGTTAGCCAAAGCGATCCCCTGGCCTGCTCTTACCTGGCGCGGGGCATGATCGGCAGTGCACGTGCATGCGAGCCCTACCCCGCATTTCGCCCGGCAGCCAAAGCGATCCCCAGGCCTGCCCTTACCTGGTGCGGGGCGTGAACGGCAGTGCGTGTGCTTGCGAGCCCTATCCCGCATTTCGCCCGGCAGCCAAAGCGATCCCCAGGCCTGCCCTTACCTGGCGCGGGGCGTGAACGGCAGTGCGTGTGCATGCGAGCCCTACCCCGCATTTCGCCCGGCAGCCAAAGCGATCCCCCGGCCTGCCCTTTCCTGGTGCGGGGCGTGAACGGCAGTGCGTGTGCATTCGAGCCCTACCCTGCATTTTGCCCATTAGCCAAAGCGATCCCCCGGCCTGCTCTTACCTGGCGTGGGGCGTGAACGGCAGTGCGTGTGCATGCGAGCCCTACCCCGCATTTCGCCCGGCAGCCAAAGCGATCCCCCGGCCTGCCCTTACCTGGCGCGGGGCGTGAACGGCAGTGCGTGTGCATGCGAGCCGTACCCCGCATTTTGCCCGGCAGCCAAAGCGATCCCCAGGCCTGCTCTTTCCTGGCGTGGGGCGTGAACGGCAGTGCGTGTGCATGCGAGCCTACCCCGCATTTCGCCCGGCAGCCAAAGCGATTCCCCGGCCTGCTCTTACCTGGCGTGGGGCGTGAACGGCAGTGCGTGTGCATGCGAGCCCTACCCTGCATTTTGCCAGGCAGCCAAAGCGATCCCCCGGCCTGCACTAACCTGGCGTGGGGCGTGAACGGCAGTGCGTGTGCATGCGAGCCTACCCCGCATTTCGCCCGGCAGCCAAAGCGATCCCACGGCCTGCCCTTTCCTGGTGCGGGGCGTGAACGGCAGTGCGTGTGCATTCGAGCCCTACCCTGCATTTTGCCCGTTAGCCAAAGCGATCCCCAGGCCTGCCCTATTTCTCGTGCGGGGCGTGATCGGCAGTGCATGTGCATGGGAGCCTTCACCGCATTTTTCCGTTAGCCAAAGCGATCCCCTGGCCTGCTCTTACCTGGCGCGGGGCGTGATCGGCAGTGCACGTGCATGCGAGCCCTACCCCGCATTTCGCCCGGCAGCCAAAGCGATCCCCCGGCCTGCCCTTACCTGGTGCGGGGCGTGAACGGCAGTGCGTGTGCTTGCGAGCCCTATCCCGCATTTCGCCCGGCAGCCAAAGCGATCCCCCGGCCTGCCCTTTCCTGGTGCGGGGCGTGAACGGCAGTGCGTGTGCATGCGAGCCCTACCCTGCATTTTGCCCGTTAGCCAAAGCGATCCCACGGCCTGCCCTTTCCTGGTGCGGGGCGTGAACGGCAGTGCGTGTGCATTCGAGCCCTACCCTGCATTTTGCCCGTTAGCCAAAGCGATCCCCCGGCCTGCTCTTACCTGGCGTGGGGCGTGAACGGCAGTGCGTGTGCATGCGAGCCCTACCCCGCATTTCGCCCGGCAGCCAAAGCGATCCCCCGGCCTGCCCTTACCTGGCGCGGGGCGTGAACGGCAGTGCGTGTGCATGCGAGCCGTACCCCGCATTTTGCCCGGCAGCCAAAGCGATCCCCAGGCCTGCTCTTTCCTGGCGTGGGGCGTGAACGGCAGTGCGTGTGCATGCGAGCCTACCCCGCATTTCGCCCGTTAGCCAAAGCGATCCCCCGGCCTGCTCTTACCTGGCGTGGGGCGTGAACGGCAGTGCGTGTGCATGCGAGCCCTACCCCGCATTTTGCCCGGCAGCCAAAGCGATCCCCAGGCCTGCCCTATTTCTCGTGCGGGGGCGTGATCGGCAGTGCATGTGCATGGGAGCCTTCACCGCATTTTTCCGTTAGCCAAAGCGATCCCCTGGCCTGCTCTTACCTGGCGCGGGGCGTGATCGGCAGTGCACGTACATGCGAGCCCTACCCCGCATTTCGCCCGGCAGCCAAAGCGATCCCCCGGACTGCTCTTACCTGGTGCGGGGCGTGATAGGCAGTGCACGTGCATGCGAGCCCTACCCCGCATTTCGCCCGGCAGCCAAAGCGATCCCCCGGCCTGCCCTTACCTGGCGCGGGGCGTGAACGGCAGTGCGTGTGGCATGCGAGCCGTACCCCGCATTTTGCCCGGCAGCCAAAGCGATCCCCAGGCCTGCTCTTTCCTGGCGTGGGGCGTGAACGGCAGTGCGTGTGCATGCGAGCCTACCCCGCATTTCGCCCGGCAGCCAAAGCGATTCCCGGCCTGCTCTTAACCTGGCGTGGGGCGTGAACGGCAGTGCGTGTGCATGCGAGCCCTACCCTGCATTTTGCCCGGCAGCCAAAGCGATCCCCCGGCCTGCTCTTACCTGGCGTGGGGCGTGAACGGCAGTGCGTGTGCATGCGAGCCTACCCCGCATTTCGCCCGGCAGCCAAAGCGATCCCACGGCCTGCCCTTTCCTGGTGCGGGGCGTGAACGGCAGTGCGTGTGCATTCGAGCCCTACCCTGCATTTTGCCCGTTAGCCAAAGCGATCCCACGGCCTGCCCTTTCCTGGTGCGGGGCGTGAACGGCAGTGCGTGTGCATTCGAGCCCTACCCTGCATTTTGCCCGTTAGCCAAAGCGATCCCACGGCCTGCCCTTACCTGGCGCGGGGCGTGAACGGCAGTGCGTGTGCATGCGAGCCGTACCCCGCATTTTGCCCGGCAGCCAAAGCGATCCCCAGGCCTGCTCTTTCCTGGCGTGGGGCGTGAACGGCAGTGCGTGTGCATGCGAGCCTACCCCGCATTTCGCCCGGCAGCCAAAGCGATCCCCAGGCCTGCTCTTTCCTGGCGTGGGGCGTGAACGGCAGTGCGTGTGCATGCGAGCCTACCCCGCATTTCGCCCGGCAGCCAAAGCGTTCCCCCGGCCTGCTCTTACCTGGCGTGGGGCGTGAACGGCAGTGCGTGTGCATTCGAGCCCTACCCTGCATTTTGCCCGTTAGCCAAAGCGATCCCACGGCCTGCCCTTTCCTGGTGCGGGGCGTGAACGGCAGTGCGTGTGCATTCGAGCCCTACCCTGCATTTTTCCCGTTAGCCAAAGCGATCCCCCGGCCTGCTCTTACCTGGCGTGGGGCGTGATCGGCAGTGCACGTGCATGCGAGCCCTACCCCGCATTTCGCCCGGCAGCCAAAGCGATCCCCCGGCCTGCCCTTACCTGGTGCGGGGCGTGATAGGCAGTGCGTGTGCTTGCGAGCCCTATCCCGCATTTTGCCCGTTAGCCAAAGCGATCCCACGGCCTGCTCTTACCTGGCGCGGGGCGTGAACGGCAGTGCGTGTGCATGCGAGCCCTACCCTGCATTTTGCCCGTTAGCCAAAGCGATCCCACGGCCTGCCCTTTCCTGGTGCGGGGCGTGAACGGCAGTGCGTGTGCATTCGAGCCCTACCCTGCATTTTGCCCGTTAGCCAAAGCGATCCCCCGGCCTGCTCTTACCTGGCGTGGGGCGTGAACGGCAGTGCGTGTGCATGCGAGCCTACCCTGCATTTTGCCCGTTAGCCAAAGCGATCCCACGGCCTGCTCTTACCTGGCGCGGGGCGTGATCGGCAGTGCGTGTGCATTCGAGCCCTACCCTGCATTTTGCCCGTTAGCCAAAGCGATCCCCCCCGGCCCTGCTCTTACCTGGCGTGGGGGCGTGAACGGCAGTGCGTGGTGCATGCGAGCCCTACCCC